>BMAC01000013.1:129996-230025 GCA_014905375.1 Phtheirospermum japonicum
TTCTTAAAATAAGTTTGTAGGGTCAAGTCACAACCACCTACTATCTGATGTAGACGTGTTGAACCGGTTACGGTTAACCGCCGGTTAATAACCGGTTGACCGGCGGTCACGGTTAAAACTGTAACCGTCAACTGGTGGCCGACGGTTAGGTTACGGTTAACCTGATATGCTAACCGTAACCGCCAGTTACAACTGCCGTTTAACCGATCTTTTCTTTAAAAAAAAATCAGTGACCAGTCGATCGACTGGTCACTGAAAACAGCCGTTGAAAATCAACGACTGAGATCAACTAGCTATTGATGATCAACGACCGAGATTTTGAATGAAAAATAGCCTTTGCCGGTTAACCGCGGTTAACCGGTCTAACCGAACCGGTTAACGACTAGTTTTTCAATTTTAACACATTTTGACACCTATAAATACCTCACTCCCCAACACCAAATCTCATATTAATTCATCTCTACTGATTCTTCTTCTTCTCTTATATTTTCAAGTTTCAAGCCAAGTTGCTAATTTGTACAAAAAATAATACCAATAATATTCCTTATTCTCTTTTATAATATAACTATGGCGAGATCTTCTCGTAATGTCAATACCAACACTCCAACCTCTTCTCGTTGAGGTCGAGGATCTCGACGACAATCTTCGGCCGTTGCCGGAGATTATGTTTTCAAAGAGATGACGGCGGAGGAAGTTGAGAATCTACACAATCAAATCAACTTCGACTAACAAAACCAAACAAATTTTGAAGAGGATTTACCTAGCTCCGACGAATCCGAACCGCCGGCCACCGTCAATTTGGATGAAGATGAGAAGGGAGCAGATGATATGCCACCTCCTCAATCGAAACCTAGGGAACTTGTTTTCCCAATCTTCCGATTGTATTTCACAAGAAAGACGATCAACGGTGAATCTCGAGCGCAAAGCAATTATTGCTCGACTCATTACGCCTTCGGTTCTAAAAATAATAGAGGCTACGGTCGCTCAAATACCACATGGAGAAGAAGTATCCCGACAAGTATGGCATGGAAGGCTCTCAAACACAACTAAACTTCTCATCTTCATCTACCGCCGGCGTCGTGACCGGCGGCCAAGGTACGAGTTCTTCTAGTTTATTTTAATATACCGAAAGTGGTCATAGAAAGTTTCTTGCAAAGTTTGTTTGCGTTTTGAGTCTTTCTTTTAATCATGCACATATTAATCATTATGAAAATTATACTAGGGGTGCATTTAATCCATCTAGCACTAGAATTTAACGAAATAAATTGACTCGCGATATTGAAAAATGGCCAGTGAGTATAAATTGATTTTGATTTCACTATTTCATAGTTTGCCTCATAGTGTCTCTATATGTTTGGATATTTGGATGGATTCCTTTCATAATCATAATTATATGGGAATTACTTGCCATTGGATTGATAATTCTTGGAATTTGTAAAAATATTTAATTGCATATAGAAAGTTTGATAGTCAGCATACGACAGTGAATATTTCGCGCAAAATAGCCACAGTTTTGTCCGAGTATCATTTAGGTAACAATTTTTTTTCAATTTTATTTGATAATGCTGCCGCTAATACGACTAGTTTGGATATGTTAAAAGCTTTTTGTCAACCCGCTATTGGCGGCAAATTTCTTCATGTTAGATGCATTTGTCATATTGTGAATTTATGTGTTCAAGATGGTTGAACTCTTTTTAAATCTAAAATTCAACCAATTAGGAGTGTTATATATTATCTACTTTCCCACTATTCGCTTGAAAAAAAATGGCAAAAATTTTTCCGAACCAATGATTTGCATCCAAAATTTTTTTCAAACGATGTGCCAAATCGTTGGAACTCTACTTATAAATTGCATAATAATTCTTATCAATATAGAGATGCATTGTGTGAATTTTTTAATAATCAAGATGTCGATTTCATTTTGTTTTCGCATATGTGGGATGATTTTTATAATATGATGTCCCTTTTAAAAACTTTTAACGACGCCACCGTGACTTTATCCGGTGTTCATTATCCTACCTCTTCACTACTTGTTGATCAATGTATTCATATTGTACTTGTTAGTACTGATTTACTCGATAACTCTGAATTAGGTGAATGTATTGCTAGTATGTTGAGTAAATGGGTCAAATATTTTCTGTACATTCCCGACATTCTTTTGTTTTTAAAAATATTAGACCTGGATTATCGGGTAGAGAGTTTACAAAATTTACTTAAAGCTTATTACGATGCATTATGACCTTTTTTAGAAGATTCAAATATTGAAATTCCTAGCCCTGTTAGTGTTTCTCACCAAGCAAGCCAATCTTTAACACAAATCTTTAATGATTATAATCAATCTTCATCTTCTAGTGATGTTAACGTGTCCCCTTCCCCCACCACTTTTAATACAAGACCAACGACTCTTGACAAGCTCTAGCTCCATATATGAGGATAATTGAGGATACTAAGCGAGAACGACAAAGGGCTAGTGCTAGTCGATCAATGAAATTAGATAGTTATTTAGGGGCTTTTGAATCGACTTCGTTTCCAAAAAAGCCCGATGGTATTACTAACGATCTTGTACACTCTCTAGGATTGCCAAGGAGGTTCTTGCCGTTCATGTTTCAACAGTTTCTTTTGAACAGGCCTTCAGTATGGGAGGCTATATATTAGATGAGCGTCGGTCTTCCTTAACACCCAAAAATCCAAATATTGATGAACAATTGGGTGAAAGCCGAATCGCGAGAACAAGAAATGCAATTGGATGAAGGTGAAGAGAGCGACTATTACGATACCACTTCGGTAAGCAACGACAACAATGAATAGGTAAGTAGGTAAATGAGACAAGTATAAGAACTACGTGAATTTTGATTCCTTTTCGAGGATACGCAGGCAATTTAGTTCTAATATTAAAAGTTAAAATTTAATTTTAATTTCTAATATTATAATTAAAATCAAGTCCTTTTTTTAACTTAAAAAAAAAATCGAACTACGTGGACTTTGATTCCTTTACGAAGATACGTAGGAAAGTTAAATCTAATATTAAAAGTTAAAATTTTAAAATTTTAATATTAGAATTAAAATGAAGTCCTTTTTTTTTAAACTTATTTCTTTCCAAAAAAAAAAAACACAAAAACGATCGACTATTTTTCTATCGATCGACAGAGTTACAGTCGATCAACTGAGTTTCAGTCGATCGACTGCCTTCGCAAAACCAAAACTCACCGTCCTTCAGTCGATCCAGCAGTCGATCGAATGCTTTCCTTAAAAAAAAAAAGAACCGGCGGTTAACCGCCAGTTCGGTTAACCGATTTAACCGTAACCTTAACCGGTTCTCAACCGGTTACGTTACGGTTAGTGTTGAACCAGTTAATTTAACCGCCGATTATTAACCGGTCGGTTAATAACCGGTTCAACACCACTAATCRGATGGATCTAAATTAATTGAAAATTTGTTAACTAATAAACAAATAACACTATATGTCTTTCTAAATGTMCATCAATAAACCCCTAAATATGCAAGAACTTGCTTTAAAATGTGCAATTATARTATTGGAGATTAGCTTAATTTGAACAAAGTATGTAAATGATGTCYTAGTTCATCTAAATGTGCATCAACTGACTTTTAAATATGCATTAACAAACATCCAAATGTGCATTTTTTAATTTGTATATTTCATTGATTTCGAAATAATTTTAAACCGAACTCTTATATTAGGATTTTGTAGGGCAATATAGTATGCCTTTTGTTCATTAGATTATAAMGAATAATATGGTATAATTTATCTCAAAAAATACTCGTATTTCTAAAAGTATATAGAGCTATGTTAATGAAAGATGTATATTAACGTGGAAGGGAGAAAAGAAAAAAGAGAGATTTTTATATRCATTTAACAATTTCATTTCTCATTTAAAACTTAATTGATCCATATGTAGAGATATATTGATACACATTTAGAAATGATTTAAATATATTTTCTCTTTCTCTGAATTTATATTGGATTTAGATTATTGGATGATTGAGATTTGGCCCTACGAACCTATTTAAAGTAATTGGGTAGTATATTTATTGGACTTTTGCAATATATATATATATATATATATATATATATATATATATATATATATATATATATATGTGTGTGTGTGTGTGTGTGTGTGTTGATTTCAAGTATTGAGTCGTATTTAGTATTATATTATACTATTTTTATATTTTTCCAAAAATACTCTCAATTAATATCGTGTTTCAAAATCTTTTTTTTTGAACACTTTGATTTTACTTTGGTAATTTTATTTTTTATATTTTTCTTTCTTTTTAATTTTAAAAAATAATTATTTATAAGTTAACAAAACTTTATTATATTTCATAGCTATTTTAAATGTATTCTGAGACTTATTTTATAATATATTATAATATTTTTGTTATGTTTTTTATTTTTAAATATATTAAGTAATTATTCATGACTAAATTTGTACGTAACTTGATTTATAATTTTTAATGACTTATATAATTATTCTATTATATTTTTTAATTTCTTTAAGTTTTTTAATTTATAAATAATCATATAAATCTAAGTAATGGTTTATTAAATGTATTTTCTGATTTCTTGTTTTGAGATTTATTTCGTATTATATTCTAACATTTTTACATTTTAGTTTTCATCTTTTTGCATTTTTCAAATTTATTAAATATTTATTTAAATTTTCCTTTTATATTTATAAGAAGATTATATGGTAGTCTTGATTTATATATAGGTAAGAGTAATTGTGAGAACAAAAGATACAATTATATTTTGTTGTGAAATGATAAACACGGTTTTTATGTATAATTTGGGATTTCTTTGATTAGGTCTCAACTACTGTTTGTGCATTTATAATGTCTTTTAACCTTATATTCGATTATTTTGACGTTGTTACGTATTTGCTTGTTTTGTATGAAATTTATAGGATTTTGTAGCTATTTTGGATGGATTAGGTTTAAAGAAGCATAAGAGAGAAAAAGATAAAGGATTTGATTGAAAATAATAAAGAGAAGGGTCTATTGGGCCAAGATTGGAGCAGGCCCACGAAGTCAACGAGTCAGCATAGCTTAGCATCTCATTCGTGGTCCTGACTTGGTCCGCTACCGCGACCGTTTTCATGGCAAACATTCGCGACCCCATTTTCGTCGCGACCTATCCGCAAATGTGGGCTGTTTTCACGGCAACCATTCGCTATCACGAATGGTCTAGAAATCGTTACAAACGTTACAAAATAAGTTAAATGCCGAAGATTCATCTTTTTGACTTATAAAAGAAGGCCATTGTTCACAATCATCTTGAGGCTCTATCTAGTTCATACTGAGTAGTTCTTGGAGGGTTTGAGAGGATTCAGAAGAGAAGACAAGCAACACTATCATAATCTCATCATCATCATCTTTTTTTTTTTTTTAATTTTCTTATAAAAATCTTGTGTTCGATGAATTGTCTAGATAATCATTTGACTATGTTCTTTTATGTTTTAAATTTTGAAAACAATTATGTTTTATTATTTCTTTCAATCAAGCATATTCCTTTACTATTTTTATGTTTGGTTTCACTGTTTATAATTGATTGACGCCATATCATGCTTTTATAGTGGTAATTGGTTGGCAACCTTTTATAACTAGTTCTAATGAATCAACAATCGATATATGAGATATATCATTTAGGCTTTCAAATATAAAATATTTTAATCAATAAAATCAAGAGTTTTGAGGATTACTAGTGAAATCTTATAAATCTTTAAAGATTTTTGGAGTTCTAAGTGTGATCTTGACAATGCGTCTCGCATTTAGAATTCATAATTTAATTACATTCGATATAAGGGTTAAACTATACTTTTAATCGACTTATAGTAATTGAATAATAATAATTTGACTGATTGATATTGATATAAATATTGAGATTTCATTGTAATCCTAAAAATACGTAACAACGTTGTTACATATTTGCTTATCATCAATTTAATGTTTAAATAAAAGAAAATTGATAAAATAATATAGAATCATGCAACGTCAGAAAAAAAATCCGATCAAAACTTTTTGGACCTTTTTTGATGAATTAGTTAACTTAGCAGATATGATTTGATAATGGCCAATTTAACGTACGTTTCTTGAAATGTGGCCAATATAAGACCAAAATGAAAAATTTTCCAATTTTTTTATTTTTAATTTAATATTTAAAATTAAAGAAAAAGAAGAAAGTATTGAATCATGCCACGTCAGCTAAAAAGCCTGATCGGGCTTTTCTTGGACTTTTTTTGATAAATTGGCCAACTTAGCAGACGTTGTTTGATGATGACCAACATCACGTACCTTTTCTGGAATGTGGCCAACATAATGGATCAAAAATAAAATTTTCCCGTGATTATTATATATATAATAATTTATTTTATGTTCGTCGTTGGAAATGATACAACCCAAATCATTTTTTATATTCGTTTATATAAACCTAGGTTATCATAATTGTATTACTTATAAAATCTTGAATAGTGGTCCTTCTGGAATACGACATTACTCGTGGTGTAACATATTTACACTGTATACTTGCGCTTATATAAAAACACACAAAATAAATTAGCAAACAAGAAACAATAGCACCCAACATTAATTGGCCCAGAGTTGCTACCTTGAAAGTGGTTGGCGCCGCACACATCCCAGGTTCGAATCTTAGGGTTATGGTTTTTTTTTTCTAATTGACACCTTTATACATCAGCCCCGAACTTAGGTGAGAAGCGACACATGTCAGTGTTTCATTCACCGCAACCCACCCGGGCCTCTATGAAGTTCGAAACAAGAAATCGACACGTCAGAATCGGATCGAAAGAGGACGACATATGTCAACCGGAACTACGATTAAACTAGAAATAGACTATGACTCAATACTATTAGTATAATGGGTTAATAAGAAAATTAATTCTACCTAACAACGTGCGACTTAAAAATTTAAGTAGCATGAAATTCACTATGGAATTATGAACAATATGAATTTCAGCAAATTTTACTTTGTATGAAATTCAAAATTTTTTAACGTAGTGTGAAATTCGGTGCAGAGATTCTAATACCGAGAACGATATTTTTACATGTAAGAATTTCATTATTGTGTAAATATTGTCATATAGTCATTAATTCCTAGTGAGGAGCAAATACTGAGGCATGCAGTTAAAAACCTTGTCAACACGTATGAGTATTCTATTACACGGCTTATCAATTTGTTCTTGTAGATATACTAAGGAAATGACCACTATATCCTTGCAATCAGCACATATTGCTACACGAATCATAAATCTTATTCATTATTGATTACACTCATTCTAATACATAACCCATGAATGAATAAAACGTTCCTCTATAATTCTCAAATGGAACTTTACATTCATTGATTACTATTAGCTAGTAAAAAACAAGCCCTTCCTATACATTGCTTCATAAAAAGCTGTCTTTGTAATAAAACCAGCAGAAATAATTAAGGTCATGTAAAGCTTGATGTTTGGTCCACACCTCATTCAATACTTCTGTCAGTTTGTGCTGCGTGCAAAAGCACTTGTCAGATATCAAAGCCATTTAAATCACCAAACAAACAAAAATGATAAGGGCCCCCCTTATTTTTGGTCTTCCCCAACTCATTGTAGATCTAAATTATTGTTGCAGTTACTAAGATTTTGCCAACCTTCAACCTCATCTCAAAGGATATGGCATCAACTGTCACTATTGCTTGCTTTTTGTGTAACCTTGGCACTCATCCTCTCTTTGTCCCGGTTTACAACTGGGCAAGGGGTAAAAGAATCGAACAAGAGTACTTTTTTATCAAGTGCATGAACTTAATTTTATTGACACGGGAGTTTTCAGCACATATACCACCTTTGAGGATTTAATTATTTTGATTGATGATGAATTAAAAACAAACTATATACCATTGGAAAGATCTATGACTCTAGTTTCTAATAAAAAAACGGATCTAAAAAATAATAATCCGAAAGTGAGTTATGAATGTACCATTGGAAAGATCTGACTCTAGTTTAATAAAAAAAAAAAAACGGATCTAAAAAATAATAGTCCGAAAGTGAGTTATGACTATTTGACTGAAGTGTGGCAGTACAGTGGTTTCATACGGGAATTTGGAAGGTTGAGCAACTATTGGTGAGTTTTCATGAACCTACTCATTCAAAAACCTTGGGAGTTGATAAGCACTTAATCTTTAGTCAAGATTCATCTTATTTATCTTTATTAGAGTAATCTTTTCATTTTTCTAGACCATAGAAAATGTAATATGTTATTTATTATCTTTGACTCATCTTTGAGGGTTGTTCCAAGTCCTTGCCTATAAAAGACACTCCATTGTTATGTTTCTAGCCTTCAATTCCGAAATAAAAAATATATTTTGAGCTTTTAATCTTATTTAGAAGATTTATCTTCTTGTATCTTGCTTTAAACTCTTTTGGTGGATTCCTAAAATTGTGAGTTTTGAGAAGTGTCTTGTGATACATCCTACTTCTCTTGAAATTTCCGGTATCAAGTGGTATCAGAGCTTTGGTTTTCGATGGCTGGTCACAGGCAAAACCAACCGAATGTTGATGATACCGCAGCTCGTCAAAGAGACCTTCGTGATATCGAGTTGGAAGATTTAAGGAGACAAGTGCAACAACTCGAGCAACGCCTTGCGCGTGGCAAACCTTTATATCGTGATGTTGAGAGTCGTGATTTAGTGGATGGTTCTTCAAACTATGAGATGGAAAATCTATTTCTTAGAAATAATGGTTCATGTGATATTCATTCATACCATGGTTCTATTAACAACTTTCTATCTTCTGACGAGGATATAGAAGTTAATTACAATGATATTTCAACTTTTGTTGAAGGGATGAAAATTGTTTTCGAAGAAAATCATCTTTTTGATGATACAAGGTCTATAAGTGAGTATTACGATGGCCCTCCGATATTTGATGAAGAAGAGATACATTTGTCTTGTGATGAAGATTTCAAGTAAGGTGATGTTGTTTATGCTTTAATGCATACCAACAAGTGGAAAGACAAATTGTGACATTTCAGTGAAAGTTCATAGGATATGGGAGAAATTCACAAGTTTGGATTTTACTGAACTACCGTCTAGCCTACCTCGACTTCGAAAAATTCAACATCAAGGTAAAAATATACAACCAGAACAATCAAATTTTCAAGAAGGTGATTTTACTTTGTTTTACTTAAGGAAAAATCGATTTCTTCATAGATTCTGTAGAAAAATCAAGCCTAGAGATTGAGGACCTTTTTGATTCTTGAAAAATATATTTCTCTTGATGATAAACTTGATCAAGATTCGAGGTCGATTCTTTTTCCAACTAAAGGAAAATGACACGGGAGTTTCCGGCACATATACCACCTTTGAGGATTTAACTGTTTTGATTGGTGATGAATTAAAGAACAAACTATATACCATTAGAAAGCCCTACGAGACTAGTTTCTAATTAAAAAATGGATCTAAAAAACAATAGCCGAGAGTGAGTTATGACTATTTGACTGAAGTGTGGCAGTGCAGTGGTTTCATACGGGAATTTGGAAGGTTGAGCAACTCTTGGTGATTTTTCATGAACCTACTCATTCAAGCAACTTGGGAGTTGATAAACAGTTAATATTTAGTCAAGAATAATCTTATTTATCTTTATTAGAGCAATCTTTTCATTTTTCTAGACCATAGAAAATGTAATATCTTATTTATTATCTTTGACTCATCTTGGAGGGTTGTTCCAAGTTCTTTCCTATAAAAGGCACTCCATTGTTATGTTTCTAGCATTCAATTTCGAAATAAAAAATATATTTTGAGCTTTTAAGATTGTTTAGAAGATTTATCTTCTTGTATCTTGCTCTAAACTCTTTTATTGGATTCCTAGAGTTGTGATTTTTGAGGAGTGCCTTGTGATACCTCCTACTTCTCTTCAAATTTTCGGTATCAAGTGGTATCAGAGCTTTGGTTTTCGATGGCTAGTCGTAGGCGAAACCGACCAAATGTTGATGATCCCGCAACTCGTCAAAGAGACCTTCGTGATATCGAGTTGGAAGATTTAAGAAGACAAGTGCAACAACTCGAGCAACGCCTTGCGCGTGGCAAACCTTTATATCGTGACGTTGAGAGTCATGATTTAGAGGATGGTTCTTCAAACTATGAGATGGAAAATCTATTTCTTAGAAATAATGGTTCATGTGATATTTATTCATACCATGGTTCTATTAACAACTTTCTATCTTCTGACGAGGATATAGAAGTTGATTATAATAATAATTCAACTTTCGTTGAAGGGATGAAAATTGTTTTCACAGAAAATCATCTTTTTGATGATACAAGGTCAATAAGTGAGTATTACGATGGCCCTCCGGTATTTGATGAAGTGGAGATACATTTGTCTTGTGATGAAGAATTCAAGTAAGATGATGTTGTTTATGCTTTAATGCATGTCCAAACAAGTGGAAAGACAAATTGTGACATTTCAGTGAAAGTCCATAGGATATGGGAGAAATTCACAAGTTTGGCTTTTACTGAACTACCGTCTTACCTCGACTTCGAAAAACTCAACATCAAGGTAAAAATATAATACCAGAACAATCAATTTTTCAAGAAGGTGATTTTACTTGGTTTTACTTAAGGAAGAATTGATTTCTTCATAGGTTTTGTAGAAGAATCAAGCCTAGAGATTACATACCTTTTCTATTCTTGAAAAATGTATTTCTCTTGATGATAATTTTGATCAAGATTCAAGGTCGAATCTTTTTTCAACCAAGGGAGAATGACACGGGAGTTTCCAGCACAAATACCACCTTTGAGGACTTAACTATTTTGATTGGTAATGAATTAAAAAAACAAACTATATACCATTGGAAATCCCTATAAGTCTAGTTTCTAATAAAAAACGGATCTCAAAAATAATAGTTCGAGAGTAAGTTATGACTATTTGACTGATGTATGGCAGTGCAGTGGTTTCATACATGAATTTTGGAAGGTTGAGCAACTCTAGGTGAGTTTTCATGAACCTACTCATTCAAGAACCTTTTGAGTTGATAAGCACTTAACCCTTAGTCAATACTCATCTTATTTATCTTTATTAGAGCAATCTTTTCATTTTTCTAGACCATAGAAAATGTAATTTGTTATTTATTATCTTTGACTCATCTTGGAGGGTTGTTCCAAGTCTTTGCCTATAAAAGGCTCTCCATTGTTATGTTTCTAGCATTCAATTTCGAAATAAAAAATATATTTTGAGCTTTTAAGCTTGTTTAGAAGATTTATCTTCTTGTTTCTTGCTCTAAACTCTTTTGGTGGATTCCTAGAGTTGTGAGTTGTGAGGAGTGCCTTGTGATACCTCCTATTTCTCTTGAAGTTTCCGGTATCATTTATTCAACTTCAAGATCTATATTTGATGCAGTTTACTAATCGAATCAAACACAAGCAAATACTTTCACATTTATTTTGTTAAGTCACGTATTACTGGAATGGTATATGGTGCACCCAGGTGCACCTAGCATGGTGTACTCGTTTTCTTTATCTTATGATATATGTATATTTTTTACGTTTTTATATATATGTTATGTGTAATGTTATATAAGTGTTATATGAACGAGATTGTCTCACAAAACACACATATATTATGGCACTTAACATTCATATACTATTGCACAATACATTCATATACCATCAAACATAAGGAAACGAGTGCATCAGCTTTAAAATGCGGAGAACATTCATATATTATCGCACATAATATCCACATACCGTCGCACATAACTTCCATATACCATAACAAAACTTTTAGACGCATAATAACATCCATATATCATCTCAAAGAAATCATCGCACAAAATATACATATACCATTGCACATAAGTCAGTTAAGCGTTTTAGATCGGAATAAGCAAAATCAGGAGAAGAATGCTTAGAATGTCATACCTCTCTCAGCCTTGGGGCTGAGATATTTATAGTTTTCACCAAGTGGGGCCTTTTAGGGATCTCGGAACAGAAACCCGCGAATCTCGGGCCGTTACTCAAGACAACCTGACCTGGAAGCTTCCTTCCAGAGAACAAATCAGTTTTGTCGCTATGTTCTCCCATTTCTTGACCTGATCTCTTGAAACCTTATTCAAGGCTTCGAATGAGGTCAACACAGTCCTTATAAGGTTATAGGCTCGTCTTCTACTTCATTTTTCCTCTTTCTAAGGTCATCAGTTTAGCTCGTCCCAACCAGGTCTGTCTAAGCTATTTAAAAACCTGTCATCAGATCAGGTCGCACCAATCAGTCCCCCCCTGAATGGTTGGGCATGAGATGTACCACTTTGTATTCTAATCGTGGAGGTTGAGATCCACAACATGTCTCTTCAGATATCCCTCTCTAACATGCATTAATTGCATAGATCCCACGAAATCCTCTTCCAGTATAAGTCACGCATTTTGGGGAAGGGCTACGACGCTTCATATTCCACCTCAGAAATTACAACCCACAACGTGTCCTTTTGGGTACCGTGCCCTGACACGCCTTAAATGCATAAATCCTGCCGAATCTCCTTTTTTCCTAAAAATTCATTTTCAAAGTATATCATTTCCCCCTCTTAACCATTTATTCAATTTTATCTCTACACTCACTTATTTTCTTCAGAACTTCTTGCTCTCTTTTTTTTCTTCCGATCAAGGCTTTCTTCCCCTTAGAAACAGGTACTTTCTCATTCTCCTGTAAATTTTAATTATGTCTGCCTCTCTATCTTTTTCCCTCTCATCTTCTGGGAATTCTTCATCATCATATTCCCTCTATTTATCTTCTTCGACGCCGCCACCGGTGGCTGCCCCCAGTGGGAAACACCATGTTCTTCCTGGCGATGACCGGGACAACATATCTTCCTTTGTCAGTAATCAAACCCTAGGGGAGATACGCTCCAAGTTTCCCATATCCGACGATTTCTTTTTCACCAATCCAGCTTCCGGTGATAGAGCATCTCGACCTCCTCCCGATCATCTAACCTTCTTCATCGACCAATTTCAGGCAGGATTAAGTTTGCCCGTTCATCCCTTCATTCTCGCAGTGTCACAGATGTACCAGATTCCGGTACATAAACTCATGCCTAACGCTTTTAGGGTTATGGTAGAGTTCCACCTAGAAGCCCAATTCTCTGGGCTTATCCCCACGGCCCAAATATTTTATTCCTTATTTCAAGCCAAGAGCTCTTCCTTAGGCCTTTTTCTATTTGTCCGCCCGAGCTGATGTTCGTTTTCTGATTGGGATCCCTTCCTCCAATAAGGCTTGGAGGAAGAAATTCTTTTTCGTTCAGTGTTCGGGTAACTGGGGCTTCTCCCTTATTCCTATCAACTCTCTTCCAGCCTAGACTCACTTTCTCAGAGGAGACCGACCTCCTTACCTGGCGAAAAACATAACTACCCTAAACCAGAACATCTTTAACCTATCCAAGCTCCTCAAGCTCAATATCCTGAGCTTCTTCAATACTCGCCGGCAGAACGGTCCCCTCCCTCCTGAGATTGGTATATCCCCAGAGCCAACCAACTCTTCCTCTTTTAACATATATTCTCTGTACTTAAGTTTTTTTTGGTGTTCCTTTTATTTTTCTTGTTTACTTATCCTTTTGACTAATGTCTTTTTCAGTCGAGATGATGAAAGAGAGGATGGTCGCGATCCACAAGAGGGCCGCTGCTGGCGGCCAAAAGCTCCCTCTTAGAAAGCCCTACAGGGCTATCTTGTCCACCTGTCCTGAAGTGACGGTGACCCCCGTGGCGGCGATGGTCCCTGAGAGGTTGGAGGGGTCTGTTCGGCCGGAGGGGCAAGTCAACACGAGCAGGTGGCTGGCCCTGCTGTCGATCTGACCACTCAATCCACCTTGAAGGATGAGCACATGCTAGGATCATGAAAGCATGCTCGTTCGGGCAAAGGGGTAGATGCACCTAGGCTCCCAATAAGCATTCTTAACCAGAGCTTCTTCAATGGCTTTTCTGTTCTGAACTACCCAGGAGATGTGGCAGATCAGTTTGTCATGGGGAAATCCCCTCCTGTCGACCGCCATGCTATAGACAAATGGGCTGATCATGAGCGAATCGAGTCCTTCTGCCAAGATGAGGCTCGGGTAAGGACTTCTCCATTCCGACCACTACCATCCTTATCTCATTTCGTTTTTCATCTTTTCATCCCTTATCTTTTCTTTTTCTTTTTTTTTAGGCCGCTGTTAAGAGAGCTGACCTTGTGGCGCGAGCCCGGGGCTCTATGATGAACTCCGACTTGTCCAAGGAGCATGCGGCCTTACAAGCGCGAGAGAAGAGGTTGGTTGCCTGGATGAAGGAGAGGAGCGCTGAGCTGAAGGACTCCCAAACGAAACTGAAGGCTACCGAGGATGAGTTGAAGGCCGCCCAAATCGAGCTATGAGAGGCTCAGGAATCGGAAGGGAAGTGTCGAGCTCTGGACATAATCCAGGATGAAGAGGCTAAGGAGAAGCTCCAATTAGTGCGAGCAAAAGGGGAAGTTGAAGGCGAGGCTAGGAGCCGAGCTGAAGGACGCATTGAGGGGCGAGCTGAATCTCTCAACTCGGAGGAAGGGCAGAGGCTCATTCAGCTGACCAGGAGACGACTCAGCGGGCCTTCCTTGATTCTTTTGAGCTGTATGACATCTTGGTGCCCGAGGCTGAGGTCTACTACCACCTTGGTCTAGACGCCCAAACCAAGTGGTCTGCCGAGAACCCTTCATTTCCCTTTGACCGCTCTGTTCCTCTGAAAACTCATCCAAAACCCACCAGCTTCTCATACGCTAAGGAGGACGATTGGCTCCATCAGCTCGGGGCCCCTGAGTTTTCCGAGCGCATTCGCCAGGCCTTCTGCGCCTCCTCCTCAGTCTCCTCTGCCCCCCCTGAGCAGTCGCTGACCTTGGCCTTACCAGCGACTGCGACCTCTCCTACGTTTGCAAATTTGGGTGAGCTTCAAGGTAGCACCCAGTTTGAGAGAGACTTGAAGTCTCCAGGGCGGAGGAGCCAGTTGGTGGAGAGCTGAACACTACAAACTACGGAGCTTAAGGCGTCTCCTTGTTCAGGTATGTAATCTGCTTTATTTTAAATCATGAGCCTGTATTGCTGAACAATGTTTTGTTTTATTTCTATTTTATTTGTTTATACTTAGGGTTTCCGCGAATTCTGGAAATCCTAGTATCCCTTGTACTTTCTCCTTATCTATAAAATCAATTTCTCTTCTGCATATTTTACCATGGCTTCATATTCTCTTTCGAAGAAATTGGTAATTTGAAAAAGAAAAACCTTGCTTTCTTTAATGAAAACTTTCACCTTTCCGAAGAGAATGCCCAACTACGTGAAATTTTTCCCCAATTTCATAAATTCCTAGAGAGAAAAAGGAAGAAGAAGCGCCACTACAAGCATGAATGGGCGGAGCTCACTCTGCCACCGAATGGGTAGATAGGTATCGTCAACGTCTTCATGAGACTAAGCGCGAGCTGTGGCGTATTCGTCGGGTTTTGGATTCTGACAAGAGGGCTTATTCATCTTATCCATGATGTTTGTTTGATTTAGTTTGGTGTGTACCTGTAATTTCCGCAAGCATTTCCTTTTTCGTTGTACTTGTAACCAAATTCGCCGAGTGAATAAAATTCGATGTTCTCTCAAATTTGTTCTAGATCTTTCTTATTATCTTTTTGCCCATCAAACCAACGTTTTGGGGCTCATGCTCTTGACTGACAATTCGACCAGGTTTTGGGGCATCCGCCCCTAGCCAGTTAAGGCTAAAAAACTCCTCTGACAATTAGGTCAGGTTTTTGGGGAATTCGCCTTTAGCCAATTAGGGCTAGAATTTTTTACTGACAATCAGGATAGTTTTGGAATATCCATCCCTTAGCTAATCAAGGCTAAAGAATCTCACTGAAAATCAGGACAGGTCTTCGGGGCATCCGCCATTAGCCAATCAGGGCTAGAAATTTTACTGACAATCAGGTTAGGTCTTCAGGGCATCCGCCCTTAGCCAATTAGGGCTAGAAATTTTACTGACAATCAAGCCAGTTTTGGGATATCCACCCCTTAGCCAATCAGGGCTAAATAAGTTTCACTGACAATCAGGTCAGGTTTTCGGGGCATCCGCCCTTAGCTAATCAGGGCTAGAAATTTTACTGACAATCAGGCCGGTTTGCAATAAAAACATGGATAAATTCAAATCACTATTTTATATAAATAAGTTTCCTGCATTAATCTTACACATAATACTTTCGTAGGTTCATTACATTCCATGCTCGAGGTACTATGACTCCATCCTTCAGTTCCAATTCATAAGCCCCTTCTGAAAGAACTTTCGTAACCTTATATGGTCCTTGCCAAGTGGCATCTAGCATCCCCTCGTTCTTCCCAAGTCAGCTCTGCGCAAGACCAGGTCTCCTATCTGGAAATGCCTCTTCACTACTGACTTATTAGAGGTCGCCCTGATTCATCCCCTCATGTGATCCATCCTCACCGCAGCTCACTCTCTTTTTTCCTCAATCAAATCCAGCGCGCCCTACATCAGCAGCTCATTCTGGTTTACATCAAAGCTCTGTATTCGATGGGTCTCCATGCTTATTTACGCAGTAATTACGACATCCATGCCATACACAAGGCTAAATGAGATTTCTCCAGTGCTTTCCTTGGGGTTGGTTCGATAAGCCCATAGAATCGAACTGAGCTCCTCTACCCATTTGCCTCCTCGACTTGGCCATTTGCCTGGGGGTAGTAGACAGATGTGAGATGTTGGTCTATCTTTATCTTAGTGCACCAAGCTCGAATCCGAGCTCCCATGAACTGTATGCCATTATCTAACACCAAGATCCTTGGGACTCCAAACCGGAACACGATATTCTTCCATAAGAATCCCATTACCGCCTCCTCCGTAATCTTCGCTAAGGCTTCAGCCTCTACCCACTTGCTGAAATAATCAATGGCCACAATCAGGAATTTCTTCTGGGCTAGGGCTGTGGGAAAAGGTCCAACCATATATATCCCCCACTTGGCAAAGAGGCAGGGAGAGCTCATTGTCATGAGCTCTTCTGCAAGCCGATGCACTAGGGGTGAGTTCTTCTGGCACTTGTCACATCTTCTGACAAAGTCCTCTGCCGCTTTTCTTAACTGTGGCAAAAAATAGCCAGCTCTCATGATCTTGCTTGATACCCATGTGGTTGCCAAAACACCCTTCGTGAAATTTCTTTGATAATATAGGTGCCCTCCTTCTGGCTTAAGCACCATAAAAGAGGTTGTCCAAACCCTCTTCTGAACAGTTCTCCCTTTATCAGGCAAAAATGAGACGACCTGATTCTTACATTCGCTGCCTTCTTCTTATTATCAGGTAGTTCTCCTTTTTCCAGATATACTATAATCGGGGAGCGCCAGCCCTTTTCTTCCTCTAATGCATGTATCTCCTCTTCTCCAAATTCTCGATGCGCCATTAATTAGGTGATTACTTTCTCTTGGCAGTCCATCGCCGAGCTAGACACCCTAGCCAGGTAATCCGCTCGGCTGTTTTCCTCCCTAGGGATTTGATGGACGGTCAGAGCATACATGGTGCTGGCCAATTCACGGAATCGAGCTAGGTATTTTTTCATGTGCCCTTCCCTCATTTAAAATCTCCCCTTATCTGCTTATACACAAGTTGTGAATCCACCTATGCGCATATCCATCCTTCCCACAATTCCTTTTCCATCTAGAATCCATTCAGCAGGGCCTCATACTCCGCCGCATTATTGGATAAGGAATAGTTCATCCACACCGCATATTCTGTGGTCACACCTTCCGGGTCTATTAATAATACTCCTGAGCCACAACCCAGGTTGCCTACCGAGCCATCTGTGTAGATCGTTCACTCTTTCTTCTCCTCAAGAGAGCTGGTCATCTCTCGCATAAAGTCAACCAGTTCTTCGGCTTTGATTGATGTTCGCGCTTTGAAATTGATACCGAACTCACAGAGCTCAATTATCCATTTCACCAGGCGTCCTGAGGCCTCTGGTTTATCCATGATTTCTTTTAGAGGTAGGTTAGTTATGACCACTATGTTGTGCGAAAGAAAATAGGGGCGGATCTTGCGAGACGTCCCGAACAAGGCTAGCATGGCTCATTCTATCTCCACATACCAGAGCTCGGTGTCATGCAACACCTTGCTCCAATAATACACCGGTTTTTTTGCGTCCTGCCTTCTTCTCTTATTAGGACCGTGCTCACAGCTTGTTTCCTTATAGATAAGTATAGGATCAAAGGTTCTCCCTGGAATGGCTTGGTAAGCAATGACATGCCGACCAGATGCTCTTTCCACTTCTGAAATGCCTTCTGGAATTCTTCGTCCCATTGAAATCAAGCCCTCTTTCGCAAAGCTCGAAAAATGGTAAGCTCTTCTCAGCCGAGCGCGAAACAAACCTGCTCAGGGCTGCTTCCGTCCAGCCAGCTATTATATTTCTTTGACATTTATTAGAGGTTGCATGTCTATAATGGCCTTAACTTTCTCCGGATTTGCTTCTATTCCCCTTTCCGTGACCATATAGCCAAGGAACTTTCCATCTCTCACCCCAAATGCGGATTTCTTGGGATTGAGCTTCATTATGTACTCTCTCAAGGTATTGAAAGTTTCCCTTAGGTCATAAATGTGCGAGGCTGTCTTTGCGCTTTTAACCAGCATGTCGTCCACATACACTTCCATATTACGTCCGAGCTGGGTCTTAAACATTTTATCAACCGGCCGTTGATATGTGGCACCTGCATTTTTGAGCCTATATGGCACGGCCACGTAATAATAAGTTCCTTTTGGGGTTATGAAACTAACCCGTTTCCAGTCCTCTTCGGCTAGCCTGATCTGGTGATATCCTTGCTAGGCGTCCATCATGCAGCAGTTCATAGCCTGATGTGGAATCCACCAGCTGGTCTATCCTTGGTAGCGGGTAGTGGTCCTTGGGACAGGTGCGATTGAGATCTTTGAAATCTATGCACATACGCCAATCGTCCTGGGTCTTCGGTACCAGCACCGCGTTAGAGAGCCATTCTGGGAATTGTATTTCCTGAATGTGCTTGGCTCGCAGCAATCTTTCCACCTTTGCTTCAATAATGGCTTCCTTCTCAGGACCGAAGTTGCGCTTCCTCTGCTTCACCGACTTTATCATATGGCTGATGTTGAGGTGATGCTGAGCTATTACCGGGTCTATCCTTACCAAGTCTTGGGGAGACCAGGAAAAGACATCTGCATTATTTCTCAAAAATGCGACCAGCTCTACGAAGACCCCCAAATTCAGAGTCGTTCCTACATGCAAGAGTCGACTATCATCTCCTGGGATTACCTCCACTGACATCAGGTTTTCCTCTTGCTGAACTAGCTCGGATCTAGCTTCCTCTGTCCTTGCTTTTTTGCATCGCCGCTCCTCTTCATTGTGCCGTACACTTTCCACATATGTTTGCCGTGACGCGTATTGGTCACCGCGGACTTCACCCATCCCATCCTGGGCAGGGAACTTCAGCTTCATGTGATAGACAAAAATTACTGCCTAAAATTGACTTAAAGATGGTCGTCCCAGCATAGCGTTATATGAGGGTGCATCTACTACTAAAAAACGCACCAACCTGGTCTGCCTAAACGGGTCATCCCCCAGTGTAACCAAGAGGTTTACTGCTCCCAACGGTCTTAGGGCTCCCCCAAAAAACCTACCAACGAGGTCGTGAGCTCTTCTAGTTCCATACTTAAGTTCATCTTCTGAAAGCAATCATAAAACATAACATCTGCTGAGCTTCCTATGTCAACAAAGATCCGTCGCACGTTATAGTTAGCAACGAAGGCTGTTGTGACCAGGGCATCCATGTGTGGGGCTAGAATATTGTTCTCATCCTCTGACCTGAAGCATATGTTCGGACTCAGTGCCAACTGTCCAACTTCACACGCCCTCCTAGTGAGGTCTCTCGCGGCCCGTACGTAATTGTTCTGGGTTCACCGGGAATGCTTGTTCCATTCACCTCCTGTGATCATCAGGATTTCACCTCGTACTTCTTGAGATTGGCTCTCCTTTTGTGTACTCGTACACCTACCATTTCGTCCTTGTCTGGTCTGGTATTAATCCTTTTTATAGGAGTCAAATATGAGTCCCTCCCTTTTTGCTTGTACAAACTCCTTGAGGTGTCCTTCTTGCACCACTCGTTCTATCTCGTCCTTCAAATGTGTGCACTCATCTGTGTCATATACATATTCATTGTGATATCGACAGAATCGATCAGATTTTTCCTTTATCGATTTCTGGGAATACGTTCTTGGCCACTTGAATCGGGATGCCGCTCGATTGCCTGCAAACTGAGGATGACCACTTGTATACCTATCAAACTAAGGATGACCTCCTACCAGATCAGTCATGGGCTTCTTCATTGGTGTCCTATCTTCCTTGTCGGGTCGTTCCCTCTGCTTCTATCCATCGTCTTTTATCTTCAAGGCCTCTTCCAAGTGGATTTACTTTTATGCTCTCTCTAAGAGCTCTCCAAATTTCAACGCTGGCTTAACTACTAATGATTGGAAGAACTCCCCCTTCCTGAGACCTTGATCCAAGGCATTGACCAAGAGCTCCTCGAACGCTGATAGCACCTCCAGTTTGGCATCTGTAAATTGCTTGATATATCCACGCAGACTTTCGCCTTCATTTTGCTTCAATTTGAACAGCTCCAGCGGCATTTTTTTATATTTTCTGCAACTAGTGAACTTGTGCAAGAATGCAGAACTGAACTCATCAAAGTTGCTTATGGAACGGAGGGGTATTTGGCTAAACCAGAGCTGAGCTGACTTCATGAAGGTTGTGGGGAATACCCGACACATGACCGCATCAGAAAACTTGTGCAAGGTGGCTGCAATCTCGAACTGGCTCAGGTGATCCCTCGGATCCGTTGTCCCATTGTATTCAAAGCCCATAAAATGATAAGAAGTTGGGAGATCGTCCCTCATGACTTCCTCCGTCAATGGAGTACTCCTCCGCATTTGTCCTGCCCCCGCCCCTGCCATCTTTTTCTTCACTTCTCTGACCTCCCTTTGTAGATTTTGCATTTGCTCGGTGAGATTTGGGTTGGCTCTGCTGGAAGTATCGCTATCAGAACTGCAAGAGTTGTTCCCCTCATCCCAATTTGGAGCTCCAGTAGTTCTTAGGGTGGGCCGAGCTGGCTCCCCACCAACCGGAGGTGTTGCTTTGAGGTTGGGTGGAGATCGCTCCGAAAACTTCTTCTCTACCACCGCCTCCACGGCCTTTCTGATAATCTCGCATATCTATCGTAGGAAGGAATCATCGACCGATCCGCCGTCTGCACGCGCTGGTTTTTCCTGAGGTATTGGTGTGTTGCGCTTGGCTGCCGCTGACGGTCCTGCCGCCCCTGGAATTCCCGTCAGCATGGCAGAGCTTGGCGTACCGCCCAACTCTGCCACAAGATTTTGCCTGAGACCATCTGATGCCATGCTTCGTTCTCACGCCTTATCTTTGTTCAATTATTCCCACAGACGGCGCCAATTGTTTTGCCCTGAAAATTATGCCAATAGCGCTTGCTCCTTTCCTTGATAATATCCCGACCTGCTCCAACAAAGGCACGTTAGAAAGGACCACCGGGTTTTTTTTGGTGGAAACCTCTCCGATGCTTAAGCCAGTTAAGCATTTTAGATCGGAATAAGCAAAATAAGGAGAAGAATGCTTAGAATTTCATACCTCTCTCAGCTTTGGGGTTGAGATATTTATAGTTTTTGCCAAGTGGGGCCTTTCCGGGATCTATGAAATAGAAACTTATGAATCTCGGGCCGTTACTCATGACGCCTGACCTGGAAGCTTCCTTCCAGAGAACAAATCAGTTTGTCGCTAAGTTCTCCTAATTCTTGACCTTAGGTCAAGATAATCTTTATAAGTTTATAGGCTCGTCTTCTACTTCATTTTTCCTCTTTCTAAGGTCATCAGTTCAGCTTGTCCTAACCAGGTCTGTCCAAGTTGTTTAACAACCTGTCATCAGATCAGGTCGCACCAGTAGTCGTCCTCCGATCATTGATGAGTCTAATTATAGTACTTGAAAGATCAAGATGCGTGTCTAAGTAAAATCAACTGATGAATGGCCATGGTGTATGATTCTTAAGATGAGATGCTTTGAAATGCAAATGATTGTCTTGATAGTAATATGAATGATAAAGCTCTCCATGCTTTTCTTTGTTCATTAGGCTAGAACATGTTTAACATTGCTTCAAATCATGTGACTGCTAAATATTCTTGGAATGCCCTTCAACTTCATTGGAAGGTTCTGTAAATTAAAATCATATTAAAAAGATTTGATTTTTTATAATCATATTTCTTCAAAACCTCAAGGAAGATTCAGATGCTTGTTGAATTTTATTGACTATAAAACTATTGATTCCTTGAAAAATATTACGAGTTCGGATTTTGAGTTGTTCACAAACAAATTTCCAAATCTATTAGTTGGAAACTACAAGAGAAACTGAACCCAACACTAAGGAACATTTCTGAATGAACTTACCTGTGATGCTGGCTGTAATGTGATCAGGAATGTCATTACATCTTCATTCGCATTACCAATACATATCCATTCCAAATCTTTCGAAATTCAATTCTAGCTTTAATGTTGTCTATAGATCTTTAAATTATAACATTTCAAGATCTTGATACTTTGATAGTGGTTATTATCGACATATGATCATAAAAATGTAATTTAAAGGATCTTAAATTCTTTGATGGAGGTAAAGTGTCTTTTGGTGGTGGAGCGCATGGCGAGATTTTGGTAAGGGTACTCTAAATATTGATGGAATACTTGGACTTAAAAATATTTTACTTGTTGATGGAATTGTGGCAAATCTTATAAGTACCAGTAAATTGTGTGATAGTTGATTGTTTCTTAGATTTGATAAAAATGCATGTGAATTATTTAATGTGTCTGATGTTTGGGTTCTTGCAGGGATGAGATCTACCGTCAACTGCTATCAATTTGGTAGATATCAAGTGTGTCATAGTGCTAGTACTAATGAACTTGAATTTTGGCATCAAAAACTTGGCCATGTTAATTTTAAAATGATACGTAGTTTTTTAGAATTTGATGATGTGTGTGGTTTGCCTAAATTAAACACTAATATTAGTAGTGTATGTGGTCCATGTCAAAAAGGTAAACAAATTAATGTGCCTCATCCTAAGAAAACTGACACAAATTACTTCTCAGTGTTTTGAAATTATTTATATGGATCTTATGAGGCCAATAAGTGTTGAGAGTATTGATGACAAAAAGTACTCCTTTGTTCTAGTAGATGATTTCTCTCAATTTACATGTATTTTCTTTTTACATAAGAAATCAGACAGCTTTGGGTCTTTTAGATTGTGGTACAAAAGATGTTTAATTTGTATAACTTGAAGGTTGCTAGGATCCAACTTGATCATGGTAGAGATTTTGAAAACATTTCATTTACATTCTTTTGTGATAGGAAAAACATTTCTCATGAATTTTTGGCACCCAAAAATCCTAAAAAAAATCGAGTTGCTGAAAGGAAAAATAAAACTCTTTAGGAATTTTCACGAGTCATGCCAAGTTCTAAAAATCTTGCAAAACATTTTTTAGTTGAAACTCTTTCATACTGCTTGTCACATTGTCAACCATGTGTACATAAGAGCGAGTACTGTTTCAACTCCTTATGAAATCCACTTAAGGATAAAACTCAATCTCAAGTAATTTCAAGTGTTTGTGATGTGGAATACGTAGTAGATGAGTATTTGGCTTTTGAGGATCGAGGTAAGGGTGATCATCGACAGAAATCAAAACGGACGTAACTTTTGGAATTGGGATCAAAATGGCTATTATAGTATGTTTCTCGAAGTGGAAAAACCAAACAACAACACATAGTGCTCGACGCATAGATGTACGTGAGCCTAGGCCTAAATTTGAAGTATTAAGCTAGTTTTTGAGCCTTTATATTTTCTAGTATTTTTAATTTTATTTAGTTTTCTCATTTCCTTTCATGCTAGGGTTTTGGGACCTTAAATAGGTCTTTTATCATTATATTCGACATTCAAACTTCGATATTTAGTAGTTTTGTTAATATTTTCCTTTGATTTGAAGATGTTTGTCTTCTACGAGTTATCATTCTATGTTAGTTTGGTTGCATATGTCATGTCCTGAATGATAGAGATACTCTCTCTCAATTTAATTTTAAAAGTGAATTATTTTTTTGGATATTCTTCAAACAGTCATGCATTGAGTTTTCAACTTACGCACAAGAACTAATTTGGAATCTATGAATATTATGTTGATGATCTTTCAACTTTAAACAAAAAGCGTAGGGAAGACGACATCTCATATCTAATGGAAGTACTTTATACTTCTATAATTACTCCAAATGAAATTCAGGATGGTGCTAGTTCTATAGATGCGTCTGGAATTGAAGACTACTAATGCGAGTGCTGATGTGAATACGAATGTGCTCACTGATATTGGTGCAGTTATGCCGACATCTATGACAACATCGGAACCTGCAGTAGTCAAAACTGGTTTTGAGGATGAGGATATTCCACCACATGATTGAGAGCCAGGGTCAACCAAGACTAAGGATATTCCAAGATGAATTCAAAAATCCATCCCATATCTCAAGTTATTTGTAGTGTTGGAGATAATAGAGGTACTCGAAAGAAGAAGATCAACTTCAAAGAAATGGTAAGGTTGGCACGCATAGTCCCATTTTATGAATAAATTATTTTGTATCTTCTTTTAAACCTAAGAAAGTTAGTGAACTTTAAAAGATGAACTTTGGCTCATGGTTATGCAAGATGAGCTTGATCAATTTGGTAAAAATGATGTTTGGTACTTAGTTCCTGATCCCAAAGATGGGAATGTCATTGGTATAAAATGGATTTTTAACAATAAGACTGATCAACATGGCAGTATTGTTCGCAACAAGGCTCGCTTAGTTGCTCAAGACTATACTCAAGTGGAGGTGGTTGATTATGATGAAACTTTTGCCCTAGAGCTAGAACTGAAGCAATTCACTTGTTGCTTACAATAACATGTCATCTTGATATTAATAATGGATGTCAAAAGTGCCTTATTAAATGACATCCTTCATGATAAAGTGTATGTTGCACAACCTCAAGATTTTGAGGACCCTTATAAGCATGCCCATGTGTACAAGCTTAGAAGGGTCCTTTATAGTCTTAAACAAGCTTCTCGAGCTTGGTATGAGCGATTAACCAAAAATCTACTTAAAATTGGTTTAAAAAAAGGTGAAGATGACAAAACTCTTTTATTCAGAACATTAATAATGATATTCTTATCACTCAAATTTACGTGGACGATATTAATTTTTGAATCCATTTCTAAAAAACGAACTAAATTCTTTGTAGATTCCATGACTTCTACGTTTGAAATGAGCATGGTTGGTGATAAACACGATTCTTAAGTACATATTGGACTTATTTAGTTAGATCTCAATTACTATTGTGCTTTTATAATGTTATTTAACTTCATTTCATATTATTTGGATGATATTACGTGTTTGGTATATTTTTGTTATTTTGGTAAAAACTTGGAGCTCATTGGGCTTAAGAAGGATGATAATAGAGATTTGAGCCAGAATAGAGAATAAAATAATTCATTGGGTCACGGTCAGGGCCGGCCCACACACCCTACAAGTGAACAGACCCAAAGACTCACTATCCACCCCATTAGCGGTCGATAGTGGGGTCGCTACTGTGCATTAATTTCACAGCGATGATTAGCGACCCGAGTAGCGGTTGATACTTAGGCCGCTACATGTCATGTTCTCATGTCAACCTTTATCAACCCCATTAAAGATCAATAGTAGATTTAATAACGGGTCAAAGGTGTTGCAAAATGGCCCGAAATTAGTGTTAATAGCGAAAATTTGATCTTATACTATAAAAGGCACCTAGAAGCTATCAAGAAATATCAAGCTTCACAGCTCTTAACCATTTATCACCATCCACCATAGTTTTGTTCAGAATTAGGAGTTTAAGTGAATTTGAGAGCGAAATTTGAGGAGAAACATGTGGAGCACGGAGATTGAAAGATCCACACGTTGCAAGGGTTTATCTTTGTTTTTGATTTTCTTTATGAATGCTAGATGTTTGATGAATTATCTGTATGAAATTATGAACATATCTGGCTAAATTCCTTTTATTATGAGGTTTAGTATGAATAATGATTAAATGATATTTTGATAATTCATTTGATTCATGTATGATCCCTTTATTTATTCTCATGTTTTGATTTTATTAGTTCATAAGTGCTTTTCAATATTTGTGTTTGTAGAAATTGCGATTGATTGACAACCTTTCAAAATTAATAGTTTGATAAATCATAATTCAAGAGATAAGGTTTATCAATAGACTTTCAAACAAGAAATACCTTAATCAAAAAGACTTGGAGGTTTGTGATTAGTAGTGAAGTCGTAAAGTTATTTAAAATCTTTTTAAGTTCTAAGTATGATTTCAAACGGTCAAATTGTTTCTTACTTAAAATGAACAGTTTAATTATTTCAAGAGAATGATTAAACTACAATTGTGATGGCTTATAAGCGAATGGAATCACAATATAATTGGTAGATTGAAAAGGATTAACATTAGGAAATCATTACGAATTGAAACCCTGTAATACTCCTAAACACTTGAATTTCTCAATCTTTACAAATTGTGGTTTGATCTTCGATAATCTCCACTTGATAATTTTTATTAGTTTATGTTTGTCATTTGAAATGACACAACCCAAGTCATTTCTTATAGTTTAGATAAAATTACGCTATCTATATTATATTATTGAATAGTTATATGGTCCTTGTAGGACATGTCGTTACTCCTTTTGTACTACATTTAAACTGTATACTTGCGGTTAGATAGAGTATAGAAGAGGCTTTCATTACTCAAACAATTACCTATATAAAATAGAGAGCGTGTTTTTGGCACTTTTCCCAAGGACCATTGAGTTTAATTTAATAATAATATAATTGATAAATTAGTCTTAATCTAAACACTTGTTATATTTTGACTGGAGTCTAGATTGATTGAATTACAGGTGGTGCATGCGTACACGTTCTAAAACGTATATGTGACTTTTAGAAAAAACAAGTCCAAAAGAGTAAGAGGCTAGATGGATAGAAATTCGTACAATATCACATTCCATCTGGGGGTTTGCAAGCTATGGTGGGAAGTCTATGTGTCCAAATCATCAACTCCAACAACAATTTCTAGCATTGCATGCACAATTGGAATGATAAGAACAACTCAACAAAATGGAGATCCGGACATCTGGATAATATTATAACCTATTGCTAAGCAAGCTCACGGAGGAGCGAATGGACCAACTACTCATGCCAACAACTTCGAGTTGAAGATGGGGTTGATAGAAATGGTTCAACAAAATTAATTTGGCGGAAGTTGCACGGACAACCCAAACGTGTATTTGGCATAATTCTTAGAGATATATGTGACCATCAAGGTGAATGGAGTGCCAGAAGATGCGATATGACTACACTAATTTTCTTTTTTCATTAAGCGATAAATAAAAGTTTTGGTCGAACACACTTAGCTTTGGAACCATTGACACATAGAACAAGATATGTCAAGAGTTTTTACTTAAATTCTTTCCACCAAGCAAGAAAGTGAAGTTCAAGAGCGAGATTGCATCAACATGGTTTTGGAACCATTAGGCGGAGAACCATTAAATGAGTATTGGAAACGACTTAGGTAGTTATTGAGAAAGTACCATCAACATGATTTTCCCGAAAACCAACAAATTCGCTACTTTTACAATTAGTTGAGAGGAACATGAAGGTTATGGTAGATGCATCATCTGGAGGTGCTTTATTAGCGAAAAGCATCACCGAGGTGATGAACATTATTTAAGAGATGGCGACCAATAGTTATCAATGGCCAACAAAATGATCAATGATGAAGAAAGTCATCATGGTAGGCGAGAATGATGTGATCAGCACTATGAAAAAACAATTAGCGGCAATGAATAGCAAATTCGACATGTTCATGTCACAAAGATCGGGGCTTTCAATGATCCAATCAAGTGGAGTTTCCATACACGATGGGATTGAAGATGTTGATTTTTTCATTCAAAGAAACCTCAATATATAGAGGCAACTAATGCAGAAATCAATACCATCAAAGGATGAGAAATCATCTTAATTCCTCTTACGCCAATTCGAACAATGCACTCTAACTATCACTGAGTTTTTTGGTAACAAATGTAGTGATTAGCGATAACAAGGAGCAAAGCATCGAAGACATGCTCACCAAATTTATGGGTGAAATGAAGTCTTAGTTCGAGAAGGCCAAAGCACAGATACACTAGATGGAGGTGTACACAACTCAAATAAATGGGTCGGTTGGGGCCAACATGAATGCACTTGAGACATATATTTCATAGTTAGGCCACCGATTTGGGAACCAATACAAGTGGGGAAAATTTCTGAGCAATACAGAAGTAAACCCCAAAGAACAAGTGAATGCAATTCATTTGAGGAGTGGGATGCATTTCTAAGGACCAGAATGGTCGCGAATCAATGTGATCATACAAAAGAGGTGGAAAAAGATGTTGAGGAGAATATGGTTGAATTAGAAACTAAAAAAGGGGTTGAGAAGACACAATCTAACTCTATTCACCTTAATCATTCTTATTCATTACCTTTTCCACAAAGAACTTAAAAGAAAAAATGGATAAGCAATATTCTATATTTTAAGATATTTTTAAAAATATTCATATAACATACCATTTATTGATGCTTTAATACAGATATCAACTACGGGAGGTTCTTATAGGAGGTTATAAGAAAAAAAAGAAGAACTAAAGAATATGAGACCGTAAAACTTATGGAAGAATGTAGTGTAGTCAAAAGAAACTGCAATACAAGGACATTGGTAGTTTCAAGATCCCGTCCACTATTGGAGGAAGTTTTTTGACAAACGCACTATGTGATCTCGCCGCGAGCATAAACCTTATGCCATTATTTATTTTCAAGAAATTGGATATTGGAAGCACCAAGCAGATGAATATCACACTCTGAATGACGTTTAGAACCTTGACGTACCGGAAGGGTACAGTCGAGGATGTATTGGTTCAAGTTGATGACTTCTACTTCCCCATATATTTTGTAGTGTTAGATAAAAAATAGGACAAGAACATGGCATTGATTTTGGGGTGGCCATTTTAGAAACGAGATGATCCCTTATTGATGTTGAGAAGGAAGAACCCACATTGCATATCAATGATGAGCATAATGTTTTAAAAATCTATAATTCAATGAAATTATGTGATAATTTGCATCAAATTGGAAATATTTTGATTACACCAATGAATAAACTTTTGCACAACTCCCTTAGTTCTTACTGTAATATTTTGAAATTGTTGGTATACAGGAAGCATGAATGAAAGAAGGCAACAAATGAAAGGAAAAGAACGAGACATTGGCGACATCACCATTCGTAAAACTGATCTCTTGACAAAAGAGAGTGTCTAGCTAAAAGACAAACAAAAAGTGCTAATTGGTAGGAAACCCCACATTGAAAGTACATAGGTAGATTTTATACCAAATTATTTTTTTTTAAATTGAGGTTTTTGCCTTGTTAGCGACTGCTAAGTAGGTAATTAATTTGTTGAGTTATAAAGGCTTGTTCGTTCTTATACTCTACCTAACTACAAGCATACAATGTAGATGTATACAAAAGGAGCAAATCGAGTCCCACAAGGATTATGTAAAAGTTTAATATTGATATTAATGAAATATAGATAATGTAGTTTATCTAAATGATAGAAAATGAGTTGGGTGTTATCGTTACTTGATGATTATAAACTACTAAAATGTATTAACTAAAATATTCAATAACAAAAGACAATGTGTAAGATATTGAGAAACTCAAGTGCTAATAGATATTTCGAGGTTTGGAATCGTAATGAAATTCTAATGTTCATCCTTTTAAATTTATCAAATGTATTGTGATTCAATTCGATTATAAGTCAATCACAATTGTATCATTATCCTTCTCTTGAAGTGATTAAACTGTTGATTCTAAATATGAAGCAATATGTCCGTTTAAGTCGGATTTAGAGCTCCAAAAGGTTTTAAAGATTGGTACAACTTTAGAACTCTACAATGTTTTAAGATTTTTGCGACTTCACTCATAATGGAAAACCTCTCAGTCTTGTTGATTAGCGTGTTTCATGTTTGAAAGTCTATTGATAAACCTCATCTCTTTAATTATGATTTATAAACTAGTAGTTTTGAGAGGGTGTCAATCAATCACAACTTTAAGAAACACAAATGTTTACCAAGCACTTATATACCAATATAATCAAAACAAGAAAATAAAAAAAAGGATCATACTTGAATCGAATGAATTATCAAAATATTATTCATACCAAACCCCAAAATATAAGGAGATTAGCTAGACATATTCATGCATTCGTACTAAAAATTCATCAAACACTTAGCATACATATTGAAAAATAAAGAAAGAGATAAACGTATGGTTGGTGTTGATCTTCAATTCCAATTGTTCCTCTCTAAGCACTACACTCAAACTCACAAATTCTAGACTAACTATGATGGGTGATGTATTGAAGCCTAAGGTGTTTTATGGTATAATATGATGTCAAATGATGTATCTGGACAACAACCAAGGCGCCTTTTATAGCGAAAAACCAAATATTGGCCATTAACACTGATTGTCGGACATTTTGTAACACCTGTTGACCCGTTATCGATTGTACAATCAACCGCTAGTCGGGTCGATAATGTTTGCAATGAAAACATGATGCACTAGCAGTCTGGCTATGGATCGCTACTTGTGTCGATAATAGTTGTCGAGAAATTAATTCTCATTAGCGACCCCACTATCGACCATTAATGGGGTCGAGTGAGTCTTCGGGCTCCGTTGACTATTGGTTTGTGTGGGCCAGCCCTGGTTGTGACCCAATGGATTCTTTTTTTTCTTTTTTCCTGGCCCAAGTCTCTATTATCATCATCATTCTTAAGCCCAATGAGCTCCAAATTTCTATAAAAACACACCAAACATGTAATAACACCCGAATAATATAAAATGAATCTAAAAGATGATATAGAATTACGATCAGTAATTGAAACCTAACTAAATAAGTCCCAAAATATGCTTAAAAATCATGTTTATCTTGTGGCGCGCTACAACTAGCATCCCCTTGACTTTTAAAGGTAAAAGTTAGTGACCGAGTATCGATCGCGAGAGAGACCGCTAATGCGTGACTTTTTTAAGGCAAAAGTTAGTGACCAACTAATGATCAGTAATAGGGTTGCTAATGAATCACAAATGGGTATAATCTGAGAAAAATAAATTTAAAAAAGTTACACTTCATTTTCTCCTTCAAAAGCGGCCAACACCTTTCCCCTTTTGCAAAAAAATAAATAAATATTTTTTCTTTCAATTCTCAATGAATTTGTGTTTTAAACACAAAACATTTTCAAAAAAACTTCAATTCATCAACACAAATTCAACAATTTATGAATTCTTCGAATTCTCAACAAGGGTTCTTCATTTTTGAAATTTAGGATTTTTGTAGAATTAGTTCAAATTATAAATGTGTAAATGTTAGTTGATGTTAAGGATTTTTTCTCGATGATGAATTTGTTTGATTGGGTGTTTGGGCTACTACAAAATTTGAACTTGAGTTTGATTTTTCATTGGAAATCTTTATTGAACATTGTTATACATGCTTAGTTCTTGAATGTTTAAGCATTTTGATATAATTGAAGCATGCTATGATGATTATTGAGTCATTAGAGTGTGAATTTATTGTTATTCTAGCCTTGAAATTGAATAATTTAATGTTTGAGGGAATTAAGCCATTTTGGGGGATAATTATTGAAACAATGATCAATTTGACTTGAATTTTTTAGATTTACCTAAAATTATGCATGTTTTCATGATTAAGCCATTATTTGTTTATTAAGTCCATTGTGAGTTTTTGAATGATGAATATTTGGTTATTGTTTTGAGTCGGATACACCGAATATAGGTTACTGTATTTGTTGTTACTTGGAGTTGATTTTAATTACATCATTTTTTTTTGAAAAATGGCTCCACAGTGCGCTGGATCATGACGAGGAGGCAATCCCTCCCAAGAACTCCAAATAAGGGAACCGACCCCATCACCACCACCATATTCTAAATACCCAACTAAATAATGAGAGGGTTACACCTCAAATATGGTTACCGATCCAAAATATTTTGCAGTCCGCTTACCCTCACCCTCACCCGAAATAAAATGGGATTGGCTTAACAAGTTGGGAGTCCAAGCGACAAAGTACGCGAACTCGGAGTGCATGCAAGCGCTCAGAATTGAATATAATGTGATCTGTCTCTTTAGTCAGATTGGGTGAAAAGAAGGGCTCATGAATGGAAGATGGATAACGTATCACCACATGATGTAAGAATCTTTTAGTACCCTCAAGGTTGAGATTACTAAAAGATGATGAGAGATCTGATAGAATCTAATTCCAATTGAAGAGAAAGAACACCACCTCACGTTGGCCCAAATTACGAAACTCTTCAACCTCCCTGGGAAAAGTTTTTGCGATTATTTACCGATGAATTATAACCAATGAGAGTTTTCAACTAATATTAAAAAGAGTGATGGGGAAGAGGCCAGGTATATAATATTCAAAAGTCTAAAGACTTTGAGATTCAAAACCCGGTGTTTCGATCCATTTGAAGGGTGGTGTCATTGATGATACTCGCCCGTCACGAAATGGAGGCATGCAAAAATAAGTAGTCTTGGCATTATAGATAATGATGCTCAACATCACATGGGCCCTCATAGAATAATTTATTTTATAATTGAACAACAAGAAAGGGCCCATTTGCATTGGTGGCTTCATCACACCTATTGCCGAATCACTAGGACTTCGTCCCTGCCAATGGGATGTCACCCCCGGGAACATCGAGATATGCCTCGAGAACTTGCGGATTGAAAGAATGATCATCCCCAATGAGGCTTACCTTTTGTTCCAAAGAAGAACGAATGATGATTCTTCACTCCCGAACCCAACGCTTACCTCACCCGAAAATCTCTGGGAAAAGACTAATTAGACCCTAGACTCATGAGAGCATTGACCGCGCATTGTAACTCGATAAATTTAATGTAATTATTATTCCTCGACTTTACTCCACTAACTAGTAGGAGTGGTAAGCAAGGATCGATCCCATGAGGAGTGTGGATTAATTTTTGATTATTCGTATTTAATTTGTGAACTAACTAAAGAGAACTAAATAGCCAAGAAATAGAATAAGACCAAATAAACTAACACGTAAGAGAATTAATAAGAATTCAATAATAATGAGAATACTCCCGTCCAAGTTCAGTTTCCACCCTCGATCAATTCATCTAACCAATCGTAATATTATAATTCACCTTCCATATGAAACTACTAGCCTTAAATAGTAATAAGCTCTGCTACTCGGATTTGCACTTATCGAATATTTAATCAAAACAAGCTCTTCAATTAAACCTAATTAGTGAATAACCTAGAATAATATCTCTAGATATAATCCAATAACAGCATTAAACGCTAGGAAAATAGGCTAATCTAAGCAATAAACTCATAAGCTCGGTTTAATACACTTATGTTGTGTTATCCCTAATGATGCGCGACCATTAGTTTCTACAAGCGAAATAGAAACCACAACAATTACACAGATTATAGTTCTCTTTCTAGTAATTGACATCTAATCCCTAATCTAGGTGATCAAGCCAAATCAGAAATTAGGCAATCATGTCATGAAAGTAGAATAACACAAACAATCTCATATGAAGAATGAAATAGATATTACGGGAATTAATTAAAATATAATCAATCGATGGGTTTCAACATCACAAGGACCAGAATTAATTTATTTCTCACACATGGTGTTCATGAAATCATAAAAGAAATATAAAAAATCAAACATTATTCTTGAATAAGAAGGGGAAAGGGGGATTAAATCTTAAATTTCCTGAATCTCCTGAATCTCTTGGATGGAAGAAGGAATTGGGACTCTTCTTGATGGCTTAGAACCCTAGGAATGTCAATAATCTCGTTTTTGCTGAAGTATGGAAGGTATTTATAAGTTCCCAAAACTTGGAGTAGGAGTTTCCTTAAAAATCACGATTCTGGGCCCGTTAGCAGTAGCTTAGCGATCAGGGATACCGCTAATGCTATCGTTAACCTCTCACTAATATCCTCTGTCTGTCCTTAATGGTGGCGCTAACGGTAAGGGATACCATTAAGCTCACCATTAGTGCCAACGGTAAGGTGACCACTAAGCCTGACGTTAACACCTCTCTGTTGTCTCTTAACGGTCTAGCTAACGATAAGGCTACCATTAAGCTCACCGTTAACTCATTCAGGGAGCTCTCTGTCGCCCCTTAGCGATCTCCTCAGTGGTTGGGGGAATTATTAGGTGTTAGCGGTCATGTAGCGGTAGGAGCTACCGCTAAGATGGTAAATGTGGTACTTCTTTGCCGAGTCAATCCTCGAACCATCCGACGGTCATTTTCACACCAACCTAACAACTAAATACTGCAAAATAGATGAAAATTATGCAATTGGTGCTCGTCCATCCACAAGAATATATATATATATATATATATATATATATATATATACGATAAATAAATATATATATATAACAATATGTAGCGCACAAATGTATCATTTTAAAACATTAATTCCCACATAATTCCTCGTATATCAAACTCCCCCAAACTTAAATAATTGCTTGTCCTCAAGCAATATAGAATTAAAGCACAAAATACACAAAACCAAAAAAATAAACGTTCATAGGTCCTCACACTTTCACACAAGTAAGTCACTCGAATAGATCAAAAGAACTCATCCGGTCTTTAGACACCCTTACATCTCTAGAAATTGCAAGCGTTTCACGTATCGACTAAAGTGAACCCAGTAGATTAGCAACCCCTTTTCATATACGCCACAATAAAGTACTATGGTGCCCCCTCATTACTCGATGGATTGGCTACTATCCATTGTTGGTTGCGATCAAATATCTCGTCCACCCATTTATTTATTCTCTTTTTTTATTAAGGCCTGCAGCTCCGCACTACCATTCTTGACTTTATAATTAGGATCATGCGCTGAGTAAAATGATCGTATTATTTAGGAATTTAATTTGTAAAGCTTCACCTCTGATTTATTGGAATTTAGATTAGGATGCACCATTTGAGTATAAGCATACGTGCGTGAAATGTCTGGGCTACTGGTCGTGTCTTCGTTGGAATTCACGTGTAGTGTAAGCGTAACGCACTTGGTAAACACGGATAGGTAGCTGTTTCAGCACCTCAATCTCTTTTTTTTATTAGACTACAACTTGCCGGTATTTCTCCAATCGGTCTTCAATAAATTTTGTTTCAACTAATAAGATATACTCACACAACCGCCAACTTCAAGGCCCCACACAAACTCATATTGAGTATGGCAACCACAAGGACACCTCAACAACGCAAACAAGCTAGAGTTGATGCCCCACAAATGAATCAAAAAAGTACTAACAATCATGTTCTTGATCCCTAAATCAAAGGATGCCTAAAGACTTTAACCAAAACATAATTCGCCTAAGCAATGCAAGTAAGTACAACTCTCAGATCATCATAGAAAATAGACCATTACCCCTCCCCCCCCCAAACTCGAACTTTAGCCTTGTCCTTAAGCGATCATAAAACAATGACAAACAAATAAATATTCAGTAAGAGGAACAAGTAGGAATAGATGTTTATGAACAATCATGACGATGTTTCTTCACAACGTAAGTCCAATCATCAAAATTCTTCAACCAAGCCTTTCTCCCCCTTCAACTGTGAGATAGAAAGAAAGAAGAAAGAAAATAAAAATGAAAACAAAAATAATGTAAACATTGGGTTGCCTCCTAACAAGCGCCTTTTTTTTAAAGTTGTTGGCTCGACTTCGTACGCCCTTGTTTAAGTTAAAGGTGGTGCTTCCAAATCCATCCGTTCTTCGTTAACTGTGCGAAACCCTTCATAGTACAGCTTGAGTTGGTGTCCATTCACCTTGAAAGCTTTGATCATCTTAGGGCTATAAATCTCCACTGCACCATGCGGAAACACACGAGTGATGACAAACGGCCCAACCCACCGGGAACGCAATTTCCCAGGAAACAACTTGAGGCGATAATGAAAAACACTTTCTCGCCCTCGACAAAACTATTTCTTGAGTTTTTCAAGTCATGGAAAGCCTTCGTCTTTTCTTTGTAGATCAAGGATTTTTTAAACGCTTCATTTATAATCTCCTTGAGTTCTCGCGGCTGTAAGTTTTGATGTAACCCAGCTCCGTCACAATCATAATTGCACTGTTGCACCACCTAGAATGCCTTATGCTGAAGTTCCACCGGCAACTGGCATGACTTCCCAAAAACGAGTCAGTATGGAGACATCCAATTGGTGTCTTATAAGCTGTCCTATACGCCCAAAGTGCATCCTTTAGTTTGATACTCCAATCCTTTCGGTTCGCATTAACGGTCTTCTCCAAGATGGATTTGATCTCTCAATTCGAGGTCTTGGCCTGACCACTCTTCTGTGGATGATATGGTGTAGAAAGCCTATGGACAACATCATACTTCCTTAGTAATGCTTCCACTGTCTTGTTACAAAAGTGAGTTCCGCGATCGCTTTTCATTGCCCGAGGAATTCCAAATCTTGAGAAGATTCGAGATTTAATAAACCATGCAACCACCTTCGAGTCGTTAGTTTGAGTGGCCTTCTCTTCCGCCCATTTCGAGACGTAATCAACTGCGAGCAATATGTAGAGGTTTTTGAATAAAAGTGGAAAGGGGCCCATAAAATCAATACCCCACACGTCGAAGATTTCACAAATAATTATAGGATTTTGGGGTATTTGATTTCTCTTTGAAATATTCCCCATTCTTTGACAATTATCACACGACGTACAAAAATTATGCGCATCTCGAAAAAAAGTCGGCCAGTAGAAACCACTATCGAGCACCTTATAGGCAGTTCTCTTGAATCCAAAATGTCCCCCGCAGGCGTGGGCGTGACAAAAGGATAAAATGGAGTGGAACTCAAAATTTGGAATGCACCTTTGAATTACTTAATCGGCGCAATGCTACCAGAGGTTTGGCATCACTCTTTAGTTTGTCTCTCCTTGCTTTAACCATCTCTGTAAGAAAAATACGAGCGACTAGGAAGTTCACCAAATCAGTGTACCTGGGCTCTGAGGTTGAATATTCAGTCACAAGTATTTGTTCGTCCAGAAAACTCTCGTTGAGTTACAATTTGTCCTCCACATGCGTTAATCGACTTAGATGGTCTGCAACGGCATTCTTGGCACCCTTCTTGTCCTTGATTTCCAAGTCAAACTCTTGGAGCAACAATATCCATTGTATGAGTCGTGGTTTCATCTCCTTCTTTGTAAGGAGATGTCGAAGAGCTGCATGGTCAGTAAATACCACCACCTTGGTGATCAAGATGTATGAGCGAAATTTCTCGAGAGCAAAGACAACTGCTAGAAGCTCTTTTTCAGTTGTTATATAATTTTCTTGGGTGGGATTCAACATTCTCAAAGCATAGTAAATCACATGAGTCGCCTTATCAACTCATTGTCCCAACACAGCTCCCACGGCATAATCACTAGCGTAGCACATGATCTCAAACGGTAGGTCCCACTTTGGCAATTGGATTATTGGAAAAGTGGTCATCCAATTTTTCATTGTGTCGAAGGCCATCTTGCAATCGTCATCGAGGTTGAACTCCACATCCTTTTATAAAAGCCTACATAGCGGGGCCGCTATCCTCGAATAATCCTGAATGAATCATCGGTAAAACCCTGCATGGCCAATAAAAGAACGAACTTCCCGCACAGTTACGGGGTAAGGCAACGTAGTTATAATATCAATCTTAGATTTATCGACTTCAATTCCTTTCAGCGAGATGATGTGTCCTAAAACTATACCTTGTTCCACCATAAAATGATATTCTTCCCAATTTAAGACAAGGTTGGTTTCAACACATCGTTTCAAAATCAAAGAAAGTTTTTCGAGACATACCTCAAACAAACCACCACAGACACTGAAATCGTCCAAAAAGACTTCTATGATCTCGCCAACATATTCCGAAAAAATACTGACCATACACCTCTGGAATGTGGCCGGTGCATTGCGTAGTTCGAATGGCATACGACGATAAGCGAATGTGCCAAAGGTCACATGAAGGTCGTCTTCTCTTAATCCTCCGAAGCTATAGGGATTTAGAAATACCCCAAGAAACCATCCAAGAAATAATAGAAAGAATGGCCTGCTAACCTCTCGAGCATCTGATCAATAAATGGAAACGGAAAGTGATCCTTGAGAGTCAAGGCAGTTAGCTTACGGTAGTCGATACAAACTCTCCATCCATTTTGCACTCGGGTGGGCACCAAGTCGCCCTCTTGGTTTTCAACAATGGTTACCCCTGATTTCTTAGAAACAACTTGAGTCGGACTCACCCATCGGCTATCAGAGCCTGGATAGATCACCCCCACATCCAACAACTGGAGGACTTCTTTCTTAACAACCTCCATCATGGGTGGATTCAGTGGTCGTTGAGTCTCCCTAGATTATCCGGAACCTTCCTCGAACAAGATGCGATGCATGCATACGGATGGACTTATTCCTCGCAAGTCCGCTATCGTCCACGCAGTCGCTTGTTTTCTTTCAATACTCGTAACAAGGTCGCTTCCTAAAAAGTGTCTAACTGCGATGATACGATCACAAACAACGTCTCGTTCTCTCCCAAAAAGATATATTTTAAGTGTTCCGGTAGGGAATTGAGTTCGAGATCCGACGCTTGTATAGTGGATGGCAAAACCTTTTGGCGTGACTCGGGAAGCTTAATGAAGTTGATATCATATCGACTAGGTTCCAGCTTGAGTACCTACAAGGCCAAAGTAATCTCATGCATCGTATTCGTCCAACTTGGCTCCATTATCGGGTGACCCGGTAATAGAGAGTCTTCCCCAAAAATTAGTGTGATAGTCATCTCGAGCTCATCTCTATTATGCACCTCTAGAAATTCCTGCGCTAAAGAGTCAAAACAATTAAGTGCATAAACATATTTATCAAAATCAAGAAATTTCATAGTGTCAAAAATATTAAAATGAATAATGTGACCATCTAACTCCATCGTGAGAGTGCCTCGAGGAACATCAATTCTCGTCTGATCAGTTATCAAGAAAGTTCGCCCTAACAAGATAGGTGGCGACTTTGAGTCGGTATCGTTCATACTCAGCACATAAAGATCGGTAAAAAAACCTAGCTTATTAACTTTAACGAGAATGTCTTCGATGACACCATTAGGGTATGCGGTGCTGCGGTCGGCGAGTTGGATTACTACCCCAGTCTTCTTCAAAGGTCCCACGTTCAAGCAATCAAAGATGGCACGCGGCATAACATTGATCGAAGCCCCCAAATCTAACATGGCTCGCTCGAATCTCAAATTACCAATTGTGCAAGGAATAAAAAACATACCCGGATCATTTAGTTTCTGCGGTAAGTTCTTTTGGAACACGGCTGACAAATTCTCTCCCATTAAAAAATTTTCATCTCCCTTCAACCTTCTCTTGTGGGTGCAAAGATCCTTGAGGAATTTGGCACTGTGAGGAATTTCCTTTATTGCGTCGGTAAGGGGAATAGTTATCTCCACCTTCTTAAAAACATCTCGCACAGGCTTCTCCGAGTCCTCCTTAACTTGTTTCTTAATCCTTGATGGAAACGACAGCAGCTCAGCTCTGGCAGGGGAAACGATGGGATTAGGTATAGCATTTGTATGTTCGGGCGGACTGTTGTTAGCGTGTTCCTGCTCCGTTTCTCCTTTCTCTTTGTCGTTTCCATCCTCTGCTTCAAGTGCTGGATTCTCTGGGCCTTTTAGTTTCTAACCACTCGGTAACGTGATGGCACTCACATTCTTTGGATTTTCCTTGGCCTTAGGATGTAATTGGACACCTCCTCATGCATGCAGCCGACTTATGTGGTCTGCCATTTGGCTCACATGAGTTTTGAGATTCTTTATACTAGACTGATTATCGTGCTGGTATTCATCCATATTTTTCTGAAGCTTTTAGGTGTTCGATGCCATGGCCTTCTCCATCTCCTCGAGCGATGGAAATGAGTCATCCGCTTGAGGGCGGTTATTATATTGTCTCAGAAAGTTTTGCCCCCTTTGAAAATTATGAGGTGGTCTCTGGTCTTGATCGCCGAAGGAATTCCCTTGCTGATTTTGATAGCTAAAATTTAGATGGTTAGCTTGGGTTATAAGTATTGGAATATGTATTGTATTTCCTCCATTGACCGTTGCCAGCCCCCACCACATTAACGTGTGCTTTGATCTCGGCATGGAGTCGTGGGCAATCATCAGTGACGTGTTCTAACGTCTCATAAAGAATGCATGGTCGAACTTTAGGAAGTTCCCCCGTAGCCAATTTACTGATCACGGATGTCAAATCATTTACTTTTGCTTGCAATAAAACAGTGCCTACCTCATTTACCGGCTTCAACGAATCATCACGACTGTCGAATTGTTGGGAATTTGCTGCCATGTTCGAGATCAACTCCTTTGCTGCCATTTGTGTCTTGTCCATAAGTGTTCCTCTGCTCGCTGCATCAATCATATTCATATCGATGAGACAAAGACCCTCATAAAATTATTGTATCAATAAATGCTCACCCATTTGATGTTGAGGAAGACTAGTAACGAGCCTCTTAAATCGCTCCCAATACTCATGCAATGTCTCCCCCTGTGATTGCCTCGCCGTACAAATGTCCTTACGAAGTTTCACCACTCTCTCTATGGGAAAATACCTCTTTAAACCCATGTGGTGACGGACCCTGATGGCAAGTAATAAAGCCAATCTTTGGATAGGTCCTTCAATGAAAATGAAAACGACCGTAGTTTGATTTGTTCATCAGTTACTCCAGCGGGCTTCATGCCTGTGCATATGACATGAAATTCTTTCAAGTGCTTGTGTGGATCTTTGCCACATAATCCATGAAACGACGGTAGATGATGGATTAAACCTGGTCTCAATTCGAATATAACATCCTCCATGGTTGGAAATGTGATGCAAAGTGGTTGTTGTGGGAGATCAAGATTAGCTAGCTCTTTCAAAGTGCGTTCTCTGACTCCTGCCATTGTTTTGTTTTCTCAAGACGAATGTGGATCTCGAGTATCCTCTCTCTCTTCGCTGTAACTTGAAGACTCCTCAGATAATTAATTCATTAATATTTGTTCCATATCCAATGCCTCTAATTCTTTTTTAGACTTCTTTCTAAGCTTGCGGTCTCTCTTGGTGATCTCTGGATAGTAGTGCAAATCTTTCTTTCCGGATGATCTCAAGTTCATTCACTTGAAAGAAATACCAAACAAGAATCTCAACTCGTTCTAACTAAAATATTTAATATGTAAAAATCACAATTTAAACGAGTCACTCCACGACGCCGCCGCCAAAATTTGACCGTGAGTCGTTACGCGATAAATTTAATGTAATTAATTTCCTCGACATTCATCCACTAACTAGTAAAAGCGGTAAGCAAGGGCCGATCCCACGAGGAGTGTGGATTAATTTGTGATTATTTTTATTTAATAATAAAGAGGGTAGAAGATGATGAACTAACTAAAGAGAACTAAATATCCAAATAGAATAAGATCAAATAAACAAACACGGAAGAGAATTAATAAGAATTCAATAATAATGAGAAAACTCTAGTCCAAGTTTAGTCTCCACCCTCGATCGATTCATCTAACCAATTGTAATATCATAATTCACCTTACATATAAAACTATTCGCCCTAAATAACAATAAGCTCTGCTACTCGAAATTGCCCTTACCGAATATTTAATCAAAACAAGCTCTTCAATTAAACTTAATTAATGAATAACCTAGATTAAGCTCTCTGGATTTAATCCAATAACAGCATTAAACGCTAGGCAAATAGGCTAATCTAAGAAATAAACTCATAAGCTCGATTTAATACACTTATGTTGTGTTATCCCTAATGATGCGCGGCCATTAGTTGCTACAAGAGAAGTAGCAATTACACGGATTGTAGCTCTATTTCTAGCAATTGACATCTAATCCCTAATCTAGGTGATCAAGCGAATCAGGAATTAAGCAATCATGTCATGAAAGTAGAATAACACAAACAACCTCATATGAAGAACGAAATAGATATCACAGGAATTAATTAAAACATAACCAATCGATGGGTTTCAACATCACAAGGAGCGGAATTAATTATTTACTCACACATGGTGCTCATGAAATCATAAAAGAAAAACAGAAAATTAAACATTATTCTTGAATAAGAAGGGGAAAAAAGGATTAGATCTTGAATTTCTTGAATCTCTTGGATGGAAGAAGGAATTAGGACTCTTTTTGATTGCTTAGAACCCTAGCAATGTCAATAATCCCGTTTTTGCTGAAGTGTGGAAGGTATTTATAAGTTTCCAAAACTGGGAGTAGAAGTTTCCTTAAAAATCACGATTTTGGGCCCATTAGCAGTAGCTTAGCGGTCAGGGCTATCGCTAACGCTGCCGTTAACCTGTCACCAATATTCTTTGTCTGTCTTTTACGGTGGCGCTAACGTTAAGGGCTACCGCAGCTCACCATTAACACCTTAGCTGACTCACCCGTCTCCCGCTTCTGTATCCAAATAGATTTTTCAAATAATTAACATTAAAATTAAATAAATAAATATTATATTATATTCTAAAATTACTTACGATATCCAAAGCATAATCGATACCTGATCTAAAACAATAATTAAAATTCAATTGATACATATGATTGTGTAGTTACGGTAAATATTAACAAATTTGGACATAAAATAATAATTACCTTAAACATCTCCCACCATAACTCTTTAGTATCCTTAGGGACCTCCTTATAGCACCACCTGGCGGGATGGAGTTCCTTCTCGAAAATCTGTCGGAGAGCCTACCCAACGCCTGCGTGCCACAGCTGCCGAGAGCGCCGAGCGCTGCCGAATCGACTGCTGAGCAGCTGAATCGACTGCTCGACAGTGTGTTTCCGCCCACGCCCGTCCTGCTGAGAGAGCTGTCAATCGACTGCCGTGCCAGTCGATCGACTGCGCACCACGCCTGCCGAGTCCCGCGCACACCTGCCGAGCACTGCCGACGCCTGCGCGCCACAGCTGCCGAGAACGCCCGGCCATTCCAGCACATGCCTATCGACAGTTGCCGACAGTGGCCGGCCACTCCCGCCCAGTGCCGAGCCAGCTCGCCCAACACCCGAGCTAACCGAGCCATATCGACCCAAATGGTCTAGTTAGAACATTTTGGGTCAAATATGGGAAATCCAAGCCTACAAGTGATAATTGAACAATTTACCCCTAATTACCTTGTATAAATAGAACCTTACTCTCATTTTGTAAAGAACACCTCCTCCCAACCTAAGCTTGGGTTTGAGATTATTTTCTCTCTCTAGATTGAATTTCAAGCCTTGCCTTGGGTTTGTAAGCTCAAGAAGGATTCAAGTATTCCCTTGGATTCTTAATTCCTTGCAATTTCAATCAAGCTTTTGGATTCTCCTTTTAATTCTAGTAAGTTTTCTTTAAACTTCATGCTTTGTTCTTCATTTATTTTATGCTTTTTGCCTTAGCTATTAGAATTGTTGCTTGATCTTGTGAATCATCCATGGAATCTAGTTGAGTGCACAACTAGATCATAGATTGAGGCCTAGATCGTTTAATTTCACGTGATTTCATATGTTTCATTCATTTTTCTTCACTTCATGCTTTTTAATCTTAGCACCTTGAATTCATGTTAGATCTTAATAATTGGCTATGGAATCTAGATGAGTGACACATCTAGATCATAGATCGGGTCTTGGATCGTCTTGATTTTGAGTTTTACACATGCTTTATTTTGAATTAAATTTTTTTGCTTTGTTTCATGCTTAATCTTAGATCTATTGCTTGTTGCTTGTTATTTTTCATAAAGTTTTAAACTTTCCCGTCTATTTTCATTGCTTTATCCATTCATGCTTTCAATTTTCGCTTATTTGCATTATTTGAGTTTTTATGCATTGTTGTACCTTGTGCTTGCATGCTTGTACTTGGTGAAACATTGCTTGTTCTTGCTAAATATTCAATTTTGCTTGCATTTTCATTGAAGGCATACGACCGAGGCATCCGACCCAATATTCAATTTCAATTTTAAAATAGTTTAGCTAGTTTAATTGCTTTATTTTCAATTTCCCTTTATTTTCAAAGCTTGAAACACATTGAAACCCTCAATCGAATTGAATCCGGATAATACCAAGTCATGAACCCGTTGATATATTTCAACACCACGAAAACTCCTCTAACAATATCTACAACAATATATATATATATATATATATATATATATATATATATATATATATAATTATTAATATTTATATATGTATGCGGGTCCATGCAAGTGTGTGTAAATGTATTTTAGATGTACATATATAATAAATATGGGGACAAGAATCAATAGAAGTTGAAAGAAATAGCCAATAAAAACAAGAATTTGATCCCACGTCGAACAACTTAATAAGGTGGCTTGCTTTACATTGTTATAAATGTGTGTATTCTTTTTCTTGTCCCACATCAAAGGTTCAAGCAAGACAATTTGTCTCTTGTTTCTTTAAATGAGAGGTTTTCTACATCTATTAGTTATAATTAAAATAAGATACTAAATTATAATATTAAATTATAATAAGGGGTATATTTTCTTGAGATGTCGAGGATTTACCAAAGGGTTATCATGGGAATATTATGTGGTGATATTTTAAGGTACATCTTCTATTAAGTCTTTATTATTATTATTATTATTATTATTATTATTATTATTATTATTATTATTATTATTATTATTATTATTACTATTATTATTACTATTATTATTATTACTATTATTTATTAATTTAGTATTTTTATTAGTAGTAAATTTTAATATTTTATATTTTGGTATTATAGGTAGCATTTTAGTTTTATTCTTTAATAAGAGTCGTAGGTCTAATTATTAAAAAAAGGTAGTTATTTTATGTTTCATGATTAATATTATAAGGTTAAAATTAGAGAAAAAGTAAAGTGTTATGTATTAGAGATGTAATTTTAGGGTTTCTATGTCGAGGCCCATGCTGTTATTATTGGTTTGAATATAGATGGAGATTACTAAATTAGCTCCTTATTGAGTTGACACATACACAAATACACTATTATAATTGGTAATACAGTCATAATTAGGTATTTTGATGTGATAGAATAAGTTATAACCTATATTTTATCCTATTTAGATCCGTTTAAAAGAAAGAGTAAAAACTGGTCTAAACTCATGTTAGAATAAGTTTTGGACCTGAGGTAAGTAGAAAATCATCTGCAACTATAATGCATAAACATAGTTTTATTTGGTTTGTCTATATGACTGTTATTATGGTATTTATTATTGGAATATGATATATGAGTTGTTTGATGGATTTAATTGATGTTTGCTTACTGAGCCTTTATATTGGCATGTTCACGTGCATACATGAGGCATGATCATGTAAGAGAGTTTATTAAAGTAGAAAAGATATCTTTGAGCAATGTTAGTGCATCGAGGCATGTGAGACATTACTTCGGGTATGCGAGACATTCGGATAGGCTCCGATCATGTGAGACATTAATTCGAGTATGTGAGACATTAGAACTGGGTATCATAATGATTGATTTTATGTTGAGCTCTTTTCGGTGCACTACAGGTAGGTCAAGGGCCCAATAAGAAGAAGAATTTTAAGAAATGGTTTACGGCATCAGCATGATAAGTCAAGAATGAGTTGCATTGATTTATGATATTCAATGAGCATGCATGATTTCTGCTTACTGAGCTTTAGCTCATGTAGTTTATGCATTATAGGTGAACCTGATAATATCTGAGCACTAGCTGACTGAGTTATTGGAGTTCCCTGAAGTTTTGAAAATCCTTGTACATGGATGACTACCTGTTGGGCGGGATAATAGGCTCATTTTTATTTCTTTTTGAATTTCTGTTATACCTTTTTAGGGTACTTTTAGTGCGTTTGAAATTTCAATAAATATTATAAATATGGTGTGGAGCTTGTAAATAAGTTTTATAACTCTTTATCTCTATAAAAATTAATAACTTTTGTTTAAGCCATAAGCGGTAATGCTTTACTCCTTTGTATAAAAAAAGTATTTACGCTATCAAGTAAGTAAGTTTTCACACTCAAATGATTTATTACTTTTGTTTTTCTGAGGGGTGGGTGTGGCAGATCATTTGTATATAAATAATATACAACTAATTACTGTGACTTTAATATCTTAACGTGAAAAATTTACACATAAATGATTTATTACTTTTGTTTTTTAAATTTAATTTTGTATGCATTGTGTGTATATATATATATATATATATATATATATATATATATATATATATATATATATATATATATATATATATATATATATATATATATATATATATATATATATATATATATATATATATATATAAGTTTTTAAATTTATTTATCTAGTTTGTCGACTAGCTCGATAACTTGGTGGTTAACTCGATTACCCATTGGCTATCCCGAGTCAATTATCGAGTTGATTGCAAAAATTATTAATCATAATAAAATTGACTACAAAAGCCCCCAATTGATTTTATGATACGACACCTCATTTCGTTGATTTTGTTAATTGTTCATTTAGTAGTATTTTATATTTTTAAAATATTCATATGTTTTATATTTTCAGATTTAGAAGATAATTATTTAAAATTTAATTTTAATTATTATCTAATTTCAAGATATTTTATTAAAAATTTTATTATATTTTTTAACTTTATGATCATTTTATTTTCTTATTTTCGACTCTGAATAGATAAATAGTTGTTTAGAATTAAGTTTTATATATTTATTGAATTTACTTTATGATTATATTTGATTTGTTATATTATTTATAATATTTATAGTTTTTATTTTTATTTCAATTTTTTAAATTAGTGTTTAGGACTTAGTTATAATATTATTATATATTTATCTGATTTCCAAATATTTTCAGATTCATTTTATTATAATATTCCATTTTTGTCTTATTTCTTTCATTTTAATATTTAAAACATATATTTATCGCATTTATTTAACTGAATACATAATTTTTTTCTTATTTATTTTATTGTTTATAGAATTTTATGATTCTTTTGTATTAAGTAAATGATTATTTTAGGATTAAACTAGTTTTTATTATATTTCTATCAAAATTTTAGAAAATAAGATTATTTTATATTATATACATAATTAATATCTTCACTATTCTTTTATTTTATAACTTATTTAATAATTATTGGTAATTAACACATATCTCTTATATTTATTTAATGTACTTCATATTTTTTATGATTTATTTTATTATTTATATAACATTTCTAAGTTTTTACTTATTGAATGATTGTCCAGAATTTAGTTAGAATTCAACATATTTTAATCCAATTTTAAAATAATTTAGGGTTTATTTATGTTATTTATAGACATACGATATTCGTGACTTTTTTTATTTTAGAATATTTTAATAAGTATTTCTAATCTAAGTATAAGTTCTTGTACTTATTTAGTTATTTTTTTTCAAATAGATATTATAAATATTATGTTTGTTTTTTCTTTTGTTAAATGTTGATTTGGTAACTGTAATTATGTTGATATAAATTATTTCTAAAATAAAAAGTACAACAAACAGCGACTAAAGTACAACAAAATTTCTTGATTGTAATTCAGTTCTATTCAAATGGATGAATTTGATTAGATTATGACATAATATAATGAAAAACTTGGAGATACATGTCGATAGACAAGTACAACGGGTATCTATAGTTAGAGAAACCAATCAACATACTTATAAAACATGTATATGTTGTAATTATATATTAGTAAATGACTATTATATGCCTAAACCCTAAACATGTACATATAAATAAGAGGCTCTAATCCTCATAATATGATCACTCATTATCATCTCTCCTCATATATCGCTCCTTATCTCTATTTTATAATACGTTATCAGCACGATTCTCTAATCAAGTGAGAGTGATCGAAAAATAATAGCCTACAAAACAAAAACATCCAGTAAAAAAAAGGGAAAATTTCTGATAAAAGTGCATTCAATGGTATTCCTCTTTATCCCAATGTTTTAACCGTTGAATTGCTCTCAAATTTTAACAGTGCATTCAAGACTCATCTAGATAAAATCTAAATGGTAGAGATCTTATGTTGCACTCTATAGATTCTGATATGGCCTAAATAAGCCAGACCTGGATTGGGGTAGACCTTGGTTGAGATAACCAAGGAAGAGAAAGGAAGTCAGGCCAACTTAGTCCTTGAGAAGGTCTGACCTGGTCTTCTAAGAAATAGATTAGATGTTGAAAAGAGGATGACCACGGCTCAGGAATTGTCCTGACCTGGTAAAGATTTCCTATGAAATAATCCTCAAGAAATAGGATTATACCAGACCTGATACCCTAACTTATATGAGAGAGGAAGAGAAGGATCATGACAGATCTAGTTCCCTGACCTCCTCAAAGGGGACAAGTGGGACCACTTGTCAGAATTGGTTGCTTAACGGCCCTTGATTCACGGCCTTTATTTCCGAGATCACGGAAGGGGTCCCCACTGAGGGAAACTATAAATACCTCAGCCCCAAGGCTTAGAAAGGTATTTCATTTCTGGTGTATTCCTTTTCTTCTCACTGAAACACTCTATACGCTTCTGACTTAAGCATCGGAGAGGTTTCCACTGGAAAACCTCCGGTGGTCCTTTCTGACGTGTTTGTGTGTGCAGGGTAGGAAAAGGTGCAGGTTTAAGGCGTTAGAATGGTCAGGGTGAAACAATTGGCGCCGTCTATGGAATTCGTTCAAAGCTAAGACGTGAGTAACACATGGATTCGGCAGGGCTCTGACGAAACCTAGTGGCGGAGTTGGGTGGTACACCTAGATCTGCCGTGCCGTGGGGTATGCCAAAGCCCACGGGAGCATCAACGACAGGACCAGCAGAGACAGTGCCATCGGCAACGGCTGGGATGGGCACCACGCAACTCCCCTCCGGTGGATCCACACCTGCTGAGGGTGGATCGCTGAATGAAACTTTCCTTAGGCAGCTGTCCGACCTCATCGGAAAGGCTGTGGAAGTGGCTGTAGAGAAAAAGTTCACGGAAATCTCGACGCCCCCCTCCAAAGCGCCCCCATCCCAGACTGTCCCGCCGCCAGAGACAGAGCCACCGCGCACCCAACGCATGGACATGACTCCTATCCGGGATGAGGAAGAGAATTTTTCAGCTTCTGCAAGCGAAACTTCAAGCCAAACCAACCCATACCTCACTGAGCAGATGCAAAATCTGCAGAAAGAGGTCAAGGAATTCAAGAGAAAAATGGCGGGTACAGGGATGGCGCCGGTGTAAAGAGGCACGCCATTCACTGAAGAGGTTATCCGCGATGATTAGCCAGCTTCCTATAGATACCTGGGTTTCGAGTATAGTGGGAAAACAGACCCATGGGATCACTTGAGCCATTTTGAAATCGCAGCGGCTGTGCACAAGTTCTCAGACGCAGTCATGTGCCGGGTCTTCCCAATGATCTTCACTAAATCGGCCTAGCTCTGGTTTAGTCAGCTGCCGCCGCATTCTATTAGTAACTATGATGAGTTTAGCTCGGCCTTCCTACATTAGTTCACCAGCTGCAGGAAATACCAAAAAATGCCGCTCGAGCTATTTAGTTTGAAGCAGAACGAGAGCAAGAGCCTACATGCTTATATCAATCGGTTTACAAATGCGAAACTGGAAGTGCCGTCAGCATCGAAAGATCTCCTAGTTAATGCGTTATCACAGGGGCTCAGGAGAGGAGAGTTTGGAGAACTCCTAGAGAGGGCATAGAAATACATTCATTTGGAAGAGGCCCTAAAAATCAAGGAGGAAGGAGAAAAGAAGAGAGAGAGGTATGATAGAGAGGAGAGAACGCCGATAAAGAGATCCAGGCTAGACCTAGCTGGAAGACGACCTCGCTTTGACAAGTATACGCCACTGGCGACCCCTCAAGAGGAAATCTTGCAGGCGATCGAGAGACATCCCAATTTTAAATGGCTCAAAACTTACTCTCAGAAGACAAGAAAAGAGAAGTATGACAGATTCTGTAGGTATCATAATGAGTATGGGCACGACATGGATCAGTGCACTCATTTGAAGGATGAATTGGAGAGAATGGTGCAGGCTGGGCACCTCAAATAGTTCGTGCAGATGCGAAGGGAGGAGCCCAGGTATAACTCCTATTCGAAAGTTCATCCTCAGGAAAACAGGCGTCGTTCAGACAATCGCAGTGCCGGGCGAAGAAATGATCAGGCGCAGGAAGTGCGGGGAGAGATCCTCATGATCACAGGGGGCGAATAGGATGAACATTCCGGACGGTCCCAAAATATCTATGTGCGTGCTGCGAAAGACTTAACCAGAAAGGGAAAAGAAATTGGGCAGGTGGCCCCAGGTCCGAATGTTTGTTTTGGTTCCGAAGATGAAGATGGGATTTTAGCCCCTCATATGGATTCCTTAGTCATTACGGCTACCATAGCTAACTAAAATGTCCAGCGAATCTTTGTGGACTCAAGGATTTCAACGGTCATCATGTTTTATGAATGCTTCAAGAAGATGAACTTGGACCTGGAGTTGGAAGAAGTCACGACCTCGCTGGTAGGATTTGCGGCAGGTGCGTTGAAACCCCTTGGTGCGGTGAGCCTTTTGGTCACGTTAGGGGAAGAGCCATTTAGACAGACCAGGACTGTCCAACTCTTGGTAGTGGATGCGGCCTCCTCTTACAATGTGATGATGGGAAGACCGTCCCTAAGTAAATTTCAGGCAGTGGTCTCGATTTACCACATGAAGTTAAAATTTCCAGCTCAGGGTGGAGTAGGCGAAGTCAGAGGAGACCAGTATGCATCACGCCAGACATACGTAGAAAGCATCCGGCGAAATGAAGAAGATAGACAGGCTAAGAGGGGCAGGATAGAAGGGGACGGACCAGAATTAGCCCGGAGAGAAGAGAACTTGATGATTGTGGAGGTAGTCCCGGGGGATAGCAGTCGAGTCCTTCGCGTAGGGACAACCCTTAGCCCTGAAGTGTTGGTAGATCTGGTAGCACTGTTACGGGATAGCATAAATATATTTGCCTGGTCTCCCCAAGACCTAGTCGGGATAGACCCAGAGGTGGCCGAACATCATCTCAACTTCATCCCTGCAATAAAGCCAGTCAAGTAAAAGAAACGCAATTTTGGACCTAAGAAGGAGGCCATTATTGAGGCAGGGGTGGATGAACTCTTGAAAGATAGGCACGTTCAAGAAATATAGTTTCCAAATGGTTCTTTAATGCACTCTTGGTGCCAAAGACAGAAGAGGATTGTAGGATGTGCATAGACTTTCGTGACCTTAACAAGGCTTGTCCCAAGGACCATTATCCGTTGACGAGGATAAAACAGCTGGTCGATTCTACTTCAGGTTGTGAGCTCCTAAGTATGATGGACGCCTCTCAAGGTTATCACCAAATCCGTTTGGCTAAATATGACCAAAAGCATGTCAGTTTTATAACTCCAAAAGGAACGTATTGCTATGTGGTCATGCCATTCGGGCTTAAGAATGAGGGCGCCACATACCAATAATTAGTGGACAGGATGTTCAAGAATCATCTCGGGCGAAACATGGAAGTCTATGTAGATGACATGTTGGTGAAGAGTGTGAAAGAGACCTCGCATGTGGGCGACCTAAGGGAGATCTTCGATACCATGAGGAAGTACAGAATGAAGCTCAACCCCAAGAAATGCATGTTCGGGGTAAGAGCTGGAAAATTCCTGAGCTACATGGTCACAAAAAAGGGTATCGAGCTAACTCTAAAAAAGTAAGAGCTATCATGGAAATGCAGGCACCAAAAAACGTCAAAGAAATGCAGTGATTGGTGGGTCGGATCAATGCTCTGAGCAGATTTGTCTCGCGCTCAGCCAAGAAGAGCTTACCATTTTTTAAAGCCTTGCGGAAAAAGGCTAGATTCCAGTGGAGTGATGAATGCGAGGAAGCATTTTGGATGTTGAAAGAACACCTGGCGGGCATGTCGTTACTCATCAAACCAATCTATGGTGAACCTTTGGTCTTGTACCTATTGGTAGGGCAGTCGGCCGTCAGCTCTGTCTTGTTAAGAGAGGGAGGCAAAGTATACTATTGGAGCAAAGTATTGCATGATGCTGAGACTCGGTATGTAGAGGTGGAACGAGCAATGCTAGCCCTAGTCAGCACAGCTCGCAAGCTACGGCTATACTTTCTCTCTCATAACATAATAATACGGACCAACCAACTGTTGAAGGCCATCATGGATAAGCCAGAGGTGTCAGGGCGGCTGGTGAAATGGATAATCGAGCTTAGCGAATTCGATATAACCTTCGAAGCCAGAAAAACCATCAAAGCCCAAGCACTGGCTGACTTCGTGCAGGAAATGACCAGCTCTTCCGAAGATAAAAAAGAATGGATAGTTTTTACGGATGGCTTGGTAGGAAGTCATGGCTGCGGTGCAGGAATAATGCTAATTGACCCAGCACGTGTGGCCACAAAATATGCAGTGCGGATGAATTATGCTATGTCCAATAATTCCGCCGAGTATGAGGCCCTCTTGAGAGGAGTTCAAATGGCAAAAGACTTAGGGGTAGAGCAGGTGAGCGCGAAGGTTGATTCACAACTTTTATGCAGACAAATAAGTGGAGACTTTGAGATGAGAGACGAAACCATGCAGAGGTACCTAGCCTGATTTAGGGACATGGCCAAAGATATGAGGGATCTGACTGTCCTCCAAATTCCTAGAGAAGAAAATGGGAGAGCAGACTATTTGGCTAAGGTAGCCAGCTCAGTTGTGGATTGCAAGGAGAGGGTAATCACTCTATTGATGGCAGACAATGAATTTGGGACAGAGCAGGTGTGCTCAGTGAATTAAAAAGAGGACTGGCACTCTCCTATTAAGGCATACCTGGAAAAGGGAGAGCTGCCGAAAGATAAGAGGGAAGGAGCAAAGGTGAGAACCAGGTCTGCTCAATTTTGTTTAATCTAGGGAACGTTATTTCGACGAGGATTTGGGTAGCCCTTCCTGCGGTGTTTAAGCTTAGAGGAGGGCACCCATATCCTCAAAGAAATCCATGAGGGCTGTTGTGGAAATAATATGGGAGCAAAAGCCTTAGCCAGCAAGATAACGCAGGCTGGTTATTTTTGTCCATCGCTGCGAAAAGAGGCTTAGGACTTTGTTAAGAAATGTGAAAAATGCCAGAATATGTCTCCCTTGACTCAACAACCAACAGAGGAGCTCATGACAATATGCTCTCCCTGTCCCTTCGTGAAATGGGGGATACACCTGGTCGGCCCATTCCCAATGGCTCCAGCCCAGAAGAGATTTTTAATTCTAGCCATTGATTACTTTAGCAAATGGGTGGAGGCCGAAGCTCTGGCAAAGATTACAGAAGAAGCGGTGATGGGCTTCATTTAGAAAAATATTGTGTGTCGGTTTCGCGTGCCTAGGGTCATGGTCTCAGATAATGGAACCCAATTTATGGGAGCCAAAATCAGGGCTTGGTGCGTTAAAATGAATATTCAGCAGCAATTTACACCCGTTTACCACCCACAAGCAAATGGACAGGTGGAAGTGACCAATCGCATCCTGGTCCAGGGACTCAAGGCACGTTTAGAGAGATCAGGGGGTAAATGGGTGGAAGAGCTGGGCGCAATACTCTAGGCCTACCGGACCAACCCTAAGGAAAGCACAGGCGAGACCCCCTTCAGTTTGGTGTATGGCATGGACGCCGTTATCCCTGCGGAGATCAATCTTGAAACCCACCGAGTGCAACACTTGTATGAAAATCAAAATGATGCATTGGTGTGAGACGCGCTAGATTTAATCGAAGAAAAAAGAGATCGGGCAGAGGTCAGGATGGAGCACGTGCTAGGGCAGATTCGGGCTGCTTACAAAAAGACAGTCCGGAGGAGATGTTTCCAGGTGGGAGATCTGGTCCTGCGAAGAGATGATCTGGAAAAGCCAAGGGAAAGCTGGATGCTACATGGGAAGGCCCGTTTCGGGTTGTACAAGTCTTGGATGGTGGTTGACAAATGAGAAATTACACGCTAATTGACGGTTTAATTCCGGTGATTTTATGTGCTTAATATTATCATATATGCTTATTTCTCGTATAATTGTTATTATGAGCAATCAAGCACCAATCGTATATTTCTTCTCTATTTTGCAGTATTTGGTGCTATATTTATCGAAGGATGTCTCACAAGGAAGTAGAGAAACGAGAATTGACGAATCGAGGAGAGAAAAATCAAGAATCAGGATGATGCGTCGATGACGCGTCGATGCCGAGGATGGACCGCGTCAGTCGAAGCGATGTGCGGTGTGACGCCGAAGGCTGGCTCGTGTCAGTAAATGCCATGTTGACGCTATGTCGACGCTCATGTTCTGAAGCGTCGATTGGAAGGGCGTCAGTCGACGCTATGTRGACGCTCATGTTCTGAAGCGTCGATTGGAAGGGCGTCAGTCGACGCTATGTCGATGCTCATGTTCTGAAGCGTCGATTGGAAGGGCGTCAGTCGACGCCCATGCAGGACGACAGCAGGCAGGTGATTCGCGTCGACGCCGAGGGCTGGTTCGCGTCAGTCGACGATCCGTCGACGCCGACTCGGCAAATTATTTTAGGAAGAATCTTGGGCGGCAAGAAATAGGAATTCTATATAAACCCCGACCCTATTTCGTCCCAGAGAGCATAATACAACATATCCTAGGGTTCTAAGGAGGTCCAGAGAGGTTCCAATTCAGTCCCAAGTCATCCACACGAAAGAGAACTTGAAGATTGACGTTCCAAGACGCAAGATTCAAGTTCAACACATCATCTCTCCTATTTTATCAAGGATTATGTTTGTTTATCTGAACCTTTTCTTTTATTTTATTAACTCCATGAGTGAGTAAATTTATTATCTAGTTCTAGGGATGTTGAAACCCTCGTGAAACTATGTTTAATTGATTTATGCAATATTGTTGTTTCGTTCGTCATATGCGATTGTTTGTGTTGTTCTATTTTCAATTTATGATTGCTTAATTCTTAATTTGGCTTGATCACCTAGATTAGGGATTGGTTTATCTATTGCTAGAAATAGGATTGCTTCCCGTGTAATTTTCGTAATTACTATTTCTCTGAAGCAACTAATGATTGTAAATCGTTAGGGACAACACAACATAGGTTGAATGAACCGAGCTTATGCGTTTGTTGCCTAGATTAATCTATTTGCCTAATTATTAATGCTGTTGTTGGGTTGAACCTAGAGAGCTTATTCTAGGTTATTCAATAATTAGATTCAATTAAGGAGCTTATTTTAATTGAGTACACAGTAAGGGTAAATTCGAGTAGCAGAGCTTATTGCTACTTAGGGTTTTTAGTCGCATGTGATGAATGGATTATGATATTGTGGTTGGTTAAATGAGTGAATCGAGGGTGGAAACTGAACTAGAACTAGACCTTTATTATTATTGAATTCTTCGTTAATTGTTTTCTTGCTAGTTTAATTGCTTGTTTATTTTATTAGTTAAATTAATTCATAATTCCTTACCCCAATTATTTATTTAAATAAAATATGGATCATCACAATCTAGCCACACTCCTCGTGGGTTCGACCCTTACTTATCGCTACTACTAGTTAGTGGAGAGAAGCTGAGGAAAATAAATTATTAAATTTGACGCTTGACGACGGGCGGTCAAATTTTGGCGCCGTTGCCGGGGACTGACGCGTTAAATTGTGATTTTTAGTATTTTAGTATTTTATTTTATTTTTAATTTTGTTTGAACGAATTGAACTCTTGTTGAGTGTTTTCTCAGGTGAATGAACTTGAGATCATCCCGGAAGAAGAATTTGCATTATTATCCGAAAATCAACAAGAGAGGCCGTGAGTTGAAGAAGAAGTCGAACTCGGAGCAGGAATTACCCAATTACATATCCGAGGACTCTTCGAGCTAGAGCGAAGAACGAGAAAATGAGACAATGGCTGCTCAAGCGGAACGAACGTTAAAGGAGTTGGCAAATCCCGACCTTCCTCAACAACCCTTATGCATTACCTTTCCAACGGTGAACGATGCTACATTCGAGTTACGATCTGGACTAATCCATCACCTACCTTCATTCCATGGACTCACTGGCGAGGATCCGCACAAACACTTGAAAGAGTTCCATGTCATATGCACAAGCATGAAACCCTCTGGAGTCACGGACGAGCAAATCAAGTTAAGGGCATTCCCCTTTTCATTAAAAGACTTAGCCAAGGACTGGCTTTACTACTTACCTTCGGGATCCATCACTACGTGGGGGGCTATGGAAAAAACATTCTTGCAGAGGTACTGTCCCGCATCACGAGTGGCAAATCTTTGAAAGGACATTTGTGCGGCTAGGCAGATGCAAGGAGAAACATTGCACGAATACTGGGAATGATTCAAGATGCTAGTTGCAAGTTTCCCTCAACACCAAATGGGCGAGCAACTTTTAATTCAGTATTTCTATGAGGGATTATGCCTTACTGATCGAAACATGATTGATGCCGCTAGTGGAGGCACCTTGATGGACAAGACACCGACGCAGCAAAAGAACTAATATCGAACATGGCAGCTAACTCTCAGCAATTCGGAAGTTGTGATTCTTCATTGAAATCGGTAAACGAGCTGGGTATTGATTTACTACAAACCCAATTAAGTGAGTTGAAAGCCATGATGAGTGCGGGAGGAGCTCCAAAGGTTCGACCATGCAGTTTTTGCGAAACATTGGAACACGTTACTGACGAATGCCCACATTTTTACTCAGCACGCGAGGCACATGTGAACGCCTTGGGAACCGGAAATGGGCAAGGGAGGAAGTACGACTCGTACCCCCACACCTTCAATCCAAGATGGGGCGACCACCCTGGTTTTAGATGGAGGGATCAGCGGGGAAATATACAGCAAGGGAATATACCTGGAAATCAAGATCAAGGGCCCTCCCAAGCTCAAGAAAATGGACAAAATTTCCCAAATCAATACAACAACCAACAGCGGAAAGAGAATGCATCCCCACATTTGGATGAAATGGTGAGATCATTAGCGACGAGCATAAAAGGCCTAGAGACCCAAATGAGTCAAATGGCGGAACACATAGTCAAACTAGAAGCACGAGGCAGTGGCCGATTACCTCCTCAAACCGAGGTGAATCTAAAAAATGTGAGCGCTGTTATGACACGAAGTGGCAAGAAAGTGGAAGGGCCGACCAATCTAATGCTAGAGCCAAAAAATGAAGACAAAATGGAGGAAGAAAACCTGGAGCCAAAACATGCTGAAAAGGGTAATCCTAAACTTTCTAATAATTTTAATAACCCCGTTGTTTCTCCTCCTAGGGCCGAGCCACTTCCATTTCCATCAAGAATTAAGCGCCAAGCTAAGGAAACACGGAGAGGCAAATACGAGACGTCTTCAAAAAGGTGGAGATCACTATTCCACTTGCCTACGCGATCAAGAAAATTCCTCGTTACGCCAAGTTTCTCAAGGACTTATGTACTAACAAGAGAAGGTTAAAGGGGGATGAAAAGGTCCTAATGGGAGCGAACGTGTCGGCCGTATTCCAAAAGAGCTTGCCACAAAAGCGGAATGACCCGGGCATATTTTTCATTCCATGCACGATTGGAAACATGCGAGTCGAGCGAGCCATGCTAGATTTGGGGGCATCAATAAATGTTATGCCACGCACCATTTTTGATTGTTTGAAGGTTGGAACATTAAAGAAAACAGGGGTAGTAATCCAACTTTCCGACCGAAGCACTACCTACCCTGATGGTGTTGTTGAAGATGTCCTCGTAAAGGTGGATGAGTTGATTTTCCCAGCCGACTTCTATGTGTTGAGCATGAATGAGTCTGCATCAAAATCGCCACCTATCTTACTGGGGCGACCATTTTTGAACACTGCTCAAACAAAAATCGACGTTACTCGAGGCACTCTTACATTGGAATTTGACGGTCATATTTGTCAATTTAATATTTTTGATGCTATGAGATTTCCTGACTATGATAACTCTGTTTTTGCACTTGATTGTTTTGACTCTCTAGCGCAGGAATTTTTCGAAATGCATAATAAATATGAGCTCGAGACGACGATAACACGAAGTTTGGGGGAGGACTCATTGCTTTTGGGTTACCCTCCAACTGAGCTAACTGGGGAGGACGACGCACGAGAGATAATGTCGTCCTTGTGCGCACTTAATGCAAAACCGAGAGAAGAGGACGTGAATTTCATCAAACTTCCCGACTCGCATGAGAAAGCCGTTCCATCCATAGTCAAGGCACCGGAACTCGAACTAAAAGCCCTACCGGAGCATTTGAAGTATATTTTCTTGGGCGATAACGAAACACTGCCTGTGATCATTTCATCTCGCTTAGACAACTTCCAAGAGGAGTCACTGCGACAAGTACTCAAGGATAACAAGCAAGCAATCGGGTGGACCATAGCGGACTTGCGAGGAATAAGTCCTTCCATGTGTATGCACCGAATCTTGCTCGAAGAGAATGCTGCACCATCTAGGGAACCCCAAAGACGACTGAATCCACCGATGATGGAAGTTGTAAAGAAGGAGATTCTAAAACTGCTTGATGTTGGGGTGATTTACCCCATTTCTGACAGTCGGTGGGTGAGTCCGACTCAAGTCGTTCCAAAGAAGTCGGGTGTCACGGTGGTCGAGAATCAACAAGGCGAACTGGTTCCGACAAGGATTCAAACAGGATGGCGAGTTTGTATTGATTATCGTAAGCTTAACGCCATAACTCGCAAAGACCATTTTCCTCTTCCATTTCTTGATCAAATTATTGAGAGGTTGGCGGGCCATTCATACTACTACTTTTTGGATGGCTACTCGGGATATTTCCAAATTCCTATAGCACCCGAGGATCAAGAGAAGACTACCTTCACGTGCCCCTTCGGCACATTTGCCTATCGCCGCATGCCATTTGGACTTTGCAATGCACCGGCCACATTCCAATGATGTATGGAAAGTATCTTTTCGGATTACGTTGGCGAGATTATAGAGGTCTTTATGGATGATTTTAGCGTTTATGGCAATTCTTTTGAGGTATGTCTTGAAAAATTATATTTAATTTTGAAACATTGTGTCGACACTAATCTTGTACTAAATTGGGAAAAATGTCATTTTATGGTAGAACAAGGTATAGTTTTAGGGCACATTGTTTCGTTAAAAGGAATAGAAGTCGATAAATCTAAGATTGATAACATAGTTGCGTTGCCTTACCCCGCCAATATGCGGGAAGTTCGTTCTTTTCTTGGCCATGCAGGATTTTATAGAAGATTTATCAAGGACTTTTCGAAGATCGCATCGCCACTTTGTAGGCTCTTGCAAAAAGATGTGGAGTTTGAGATCAATGAAAAATGCAAGAAGGCCTTTGACACACTGAAGGAGCGGCTGACCACTTCTCCAGTTATCCAAGCTCCGAGATGGGATATACCCTTCGAGATAATGTGCGATGCAAGTGACTATGATGTGGGAGCCGTGCTAGGGTAGAGGGTGGACAAGGCAACCCATGTGATCTATTATGCATCGAGGGCCTTGAACCCGGCCCAAGAAAATTATACTACCACGGAGAAGGAGCTTCTAGCTGTTGTTTTTGCCCTTGAGAAGTTCCGTTCATACATCATTGGATCAAAGGTGGTGGTTTTTAGTGATCACGCGGCCCTACGACATCTACTTACAAAGAAGGAGACAAAGCCACGACTCATATGGTGGATTTTACTACCCCAAGAATTCGATTTGAAGATCAAGGACAAAAAGGGAGCCGAGAATACCGTGGCCGACCACCTTAGTAGATTAGTGCATGAGGGGGACGAGCTACAACTCGATGAGAGATTTTCGGACGAGCAACTACTTGCGGTTGAACACGTGGATCCATGGTACGCTGACTTAGTAAATTTTCTAGTTGCTCATGTGTTTCCAACAGGACTGACGAAAGCAAGGAGGGACAAGCTGAAGAGTGATGCGAAGTATTATGTGTAGGACAATCCATACCTTTGGAGGCATTGTGCTGATCAAGTCATTCGAAGATGCATCCCCGAATCGGAGTTCCACGCTATTCTTTCATTTTGCCATTCTCATGCATGTGGAGGACATTTTGGATTGAAGACTGCGCATAAGGTACTTGACAGTGGTTTTTATTGGCCATCCCTATTTCGAGATGCGTATGAATTTTGTAAGGCATGTGATAATTGTCAACACACGGGGAACCTTTCACGAAGAAGCCAAACTGTTTCGAGATGCGTATGAATTTTGTAAGGCATGTGATAATTGTCAACGCACGGGGAATCTTTCACGGAGAAGTCAAATGCCCCAAGTGCCCATAATGGTTTGTGAAATTTTTGATGTCTGGGGCATCGACTTTATGGGCCCCTTCCTGAATTCCTTCAAAAATATTTATATTTTGCTGGCGATGGATTATGTCTCCAAGTGGGTGGAAGCGAAAGCCACCTCAACTAATGACTCGAAGGTTGTTGCACGTTTTATTAAATCTCGGATCTTCTCAAGATTCGGGATCCCTCGAGCTATGATAAGCGATCGTGGCACCCACTTTTACAACAAAACGGTGGAGGCATTGCTCCGAAAGTATGGTGTTGCTCGTAGGCTTTCTACGGCCTATCATCCTCAAACAAATGGACAAGCCGAAACTTCGAACCGAGAAATCAAGTCCATCTTGGAAAAGACCATCAAAGCAAACCGTAAGGATTGGAGCATCAAGCTGAAGGATGCACTGTGGGCGTATCGCACGGCATTTAAGACACCAATTGGGATGTCGCCGTATCGCCTCATTTTTGGGAAGCCATGTCACTTGCCGGTGGAGCTCCAACACAAGTCGTTTTGGGCCGTGCAGCAGTGCAACTTTGATTTTGATGGAGCCGGGGCGCTAAGGAAGTCGCAACTACGAGAATTGGAGGAAATCCGGAACGAAGCGTTTGAAACTTCGCTAATCTATAAAGAGAAGACGAAAGCATTTCATGACTTGAATATTTCAAGGAAGGAATTCGTAGTGGGCGAAAAAGTGCTACTTTTTCATTCTCGCCTTAAGCTATTTCCCGGTAAGTTACGTTCAAGATGGGTTGGACCGTTTGTTGTCACCCACGTATTCCCGCATGGTGCGGTGGAGATTTTTAGCCCAAAAACGAACAAGACGTTCAAGGTGAATGGGCACCAACTCAAACCGTATTATGAAGGGTTTCGCTCTGTTGATGAGGAACGAATGGAGTTAGAAGCACCACCTATGACTTGATCAAGGGAATAAGTCGAGCCAACGACTTTAAACAAAAGCGCTTGTTGGGAGGCAACCCAATGTTTACTTGTTTTATTTTCTATTTTTATTTTTATTTTTCTTGCATCTTTGGAGGCGATGACTTGTTTTGGTTGTGTGGGCCACTTTTGAAAGGACCGAGCATCATAATTACTAGGACCAAGACCCCTCGACATTTCCCCGGGTGATTTCTTTTCCTACTCTTTCCTCATGATATTATGATGTGCTTGTTCTTGTTTTGCATTCGCTTGAGGACAAGCAATGTTTAAGTTTGGGGAAGTGAGTTATTGTGGTTATATTAAGGAGTTTTGTACTAAAATTTTGATAAATTTTGACAATTTTTGTGATAAACACCGGGGGATTAAAAGAAAATGATTAAGGGTACTTGCTTGAATTGCCTTGATGAACTACGTTTCGGTTAAAGTCGTTAGTCGTCATGTGATTTAGAGGTCAACGGTACGCATGTTAGTGTTTTTTGTGATTCATATGTGGGGCGTCAATTCTAGATTATTGCGTTATTGATATGTACTTGTGGTTGCCGTACTTAATATGAGTTTGTGTGGGGCCTTGAAGTTGGCGGTTGCGTGATGATATCTCGTTAGTAGAAACAGAAGTCAAATAAAGTCCGGTTGGGGTATACCGGCATGGTGAAAGTAGAAAATTGAAAAATCAAAAAGAATTGAGGTGCCGAAACAGCTGCCTATCCGTATTTATCAAGTGCATTCGCTTACAAATTCCAAAGAGCGAAGTCCAACGAAGATGCTAGTAGCTCAACAATTCATGCACGTGCTCAAAAGGCGCATCACACTATCAAATTCTCAAAATATGGCGGAGGTGAACTCAACAAATCAAACACCCAATCAAGATAATCCTCCTATCCAGCGCCTTGTCGTCATTATGAAGTCAAGGACGGTAGTGCGGAGCTGCAGGCCTCAATTGAAAAAAAAATAAATAAATGGGAGAGGACGAGATATTTGATCAATTCCAACGATGGATAGAGCCAAACCATTGAGTAGCGAGGGGGCACCATAGTGCATTGACGTGACGTGTATAAAAAGGGGTTGCCAAGCTACAGGGATCACCTAGGCCAATACATGAAACGTCTAAGATTTCTAAAAATATAGTGGTGTCTAGAGTCCGAATAAATTCACTTGGGTGATTTGATTGAGTTACTTATATTATGTTTGTCATATGCTTTAATTCTTCATATTGCTTGAAGACAAGCAAGGTTTAAGTCTGGGGGAGTGGTGCTTACAAACTGGAGGAAATGGATGGGACTGAGATACCCCGAGCTTGGAATATTTCAAATTTATGTAAATTTTATATGTAACTTGATTTTGAAAAGTTTATTTATATAATAATAATGCAGGTTCATTCTTGTTTTCCAACTAGTGGATCTCTCTAAAGCCAGGATTGGCTAAGGTCGGATGCCCGTGAAAATTCCTGAGCTGATTGTCAGATGAAGCCAAAATTGGCTAAGGGCGGATGCCCATGTAAATTCCTGACTTGATTGTCAGACGAAGCCTGGATTGGCTAAGGGCGGATGCCCATGAAAATTCCTGACCTGATTGTCAGATGAAGCCAGGATTAGTTAAGGGCGGATGCCCATGAAAATTCCTGACATGATTGTCAGACGAAGCCAGGATTGGCTAAAGGCGGATGCCCACGAAAACTTCTTCCTTGATTGACAGGTTAAGCCAAGATTGGCTAAGGGTGGAGGCCCACGACCGTGCCTAACCTGATTGTCAGCCTAAGCTAATATAATGACTAAGGGAGGAGGCCCATGAAAACGTTTGACTTGTTGGTCAGTTTCAAGCAAGATCTGGCCAAAGGCGGGTGCCTCAATTCTCAAGACTTGATGGTAAGTTCAAAAATCCAGGATTGGCTAAACTTGAAAACCCTAATTCGCTTGATTTGATTGAACAGATAAACAAGAATCAACTGAAATTTTTGGAGAAAATACTCTTGCCTTCTACAATGGAAAATTCTTGCAATACAACGGAAAATTCTGACAAAATTCTGGCAATACAACGAAAATGCACATGCCTTCTATGAAGGCTGGAAAGATTAATTACAAACTATAGAAAATAAAAAGAATAAAATCCGAAAAGCCTATAAGCATTTATCCATGAGAGGAAGAGGCCCTCCGATCAGAGGCCAGAACACGGCGTACACACCACAGCTCGCGTTCAGTTTCATGGTAGCGCTTCCTGTACTTATCAGCTCGCTCAGAGATGGCATGAGCTTCGCCGGCAGTGATGGTTAACCGGTTCACAGACTCCGTCAAGTCGGCCTTCTCCTCTTGCAGCTGACGATTCAGTTGACACAGCTCGGCCCACTCTCGCTTATAGTGGCACTTCTTCTGTCTCTTCCTCTCCAAGAGTCGATACAGATAGCTAATTTTCTCTTGGAGAACAGACAGTTTATCGGAAAGCTTAAGATTTTTGATGAACAGAGAAAGATTCTTTCATTTCACAGAGTCAAGCTCTTCGAGTAAGGAAGAAGAAGCCATTGCGGAAATTGAAGGATTAAAAATCATAAGTGCGTGTTATATAAAGGGGAAGAGGCAGGTGACAAGGAATAAAAAGTACTAGGGTTTCCTGAAAACTGGGAAACCCTAGAATCCCAAGAGTCATTACACGACAAAAAACATTTATTACAATTAAAATTTTTTCAGTGTACAAATTCAGGAAAAGATAAAAAAAGACCAGCCACACAGGCACACAAACAGGTCCAGTCAAAGAGAAATAAAGAGAGCCGCCCTAAACCTAAGTCTCAGCGTCCAGCTCCTCAGCCAACTGCTCCACGGCATCCTCAGCTAAGGCACCCGCTGAAGCCCCGCCTTGTAGCTCACCCAGACCTGCGAAGGTTAGGGAAGGAGAAGAGGCAGGAAGGGCCAGGGGGAGAGCCTGGTCTGGTTGAGACTGCTCTAGCGCAGGAGAGTGGAAAAGAGCGAGGATGTGCTCGGCAAACTCGGTTGACCCCGAGGTATGTAGGCGGTCGCATTCCTGAGAAAAGGTGAAGGAAGTGGTCATCGGGGGGGGTCTCCAGAGGTTGGGCTCAATCAAAGGGAACCCTGGATGCTCCGAGGCCCACTTAGCTTGCTCATCCAGGGCAAAGTAATAATAACCCATGGCCTCTGGAACGAGCATCGAATACAGCTCCTTGGACCCCAGAAAAGCTTGTCGGGTCTCCTCCCTGATTAGCTGGACCAACCTTAAACCCTCTTCAGAGTTCAAGAACTCAGTCTTCCACCCCTCTCTAGTGTTAGCTAGGGCTTCATCGGCTAGGATCCTTGCTTCTGTCAAAGCCTCGTCCCGCGCCTCAGAACGATCCATCTCCACAATCTTGTCCTGGGCCTTTTTCACCTCGTCTAATTCGTCCTTTAGCTTTTTCAGCTCACCCCTCTGCTTTTTCAGATCAACTCCCCGCTCCTTGGCCAGATCGCGAAAACGTTGCTCCTTCTCATGCAGCTCCTTATTCTCCTTAATTGCGTCGAACTGTATCATAGATCTTGTGGCTTGAGTGGCCAAGATAGCCTTCTTGGAAAGAGCCTGATCATAAGAGAAGGGTTTAATACTTAGGCAAATGATATAAAAGGAAGAAGAAAAGAAAGGAATAATTTACCCGAGCCTCATCTTGAAACCACGACTCCAGAAGTTCGCGGTTGCTCATTTTCTCTAGGATCTTATGGTCCTCGGACAAACATTGCCCACGCATGTACCGGAGAGCCACCTCCCCGGGACAATTCAGGACTGTGCTGAGAGATGGGTTGGCGCTGTGGGTGACCGACGCTAGGGATGCTGAGGCTCGCCCGCCCTGGGCTGTCCTGGGCCTCTTGGCCAGAGGAACAACATCCTCCTCGGAGTCGGAGGTAGGGCTCGTTGCCGCTTGATCCAAACTTTTGTGCACCCCTTTTAAGATATTTAATTTATAAACACGTAAATTTGCTCGCAAGTGTACGAGGAACTTGTAGGGTGGTGAGTTTGACTCAAGTCGATTCTCTCGAGGACAACTGCTCGGTCTATTAAACTTTTTTCTCAATTCACAAAATATCGTTAAATACATGTACACTGGGGGATTTTGAAGATTTTGAATTGATCATTATAAACTAAAGCAATATTAAAACTAAGACTAATTAAACTAATTATTTTAAACTAGATTATCAACTACGAGCAGTAATTAAACTATCAATAAAATGCAACGATCATTTAAACCTAATTAACGAATCTAAGAACATAAATATAAGAAACTATCACGAAGCAATTGTATCATAAGATTCTAAAAATAGGAAATTAAATCAGATCGCATAAATAAACTAGATAAATCCAATATCCAAGCATGAAACAATTAAACTAATTAAACTAGTTCTAGAATTAACTAAGAATTTAACTACGGAATTAACTACAAAATTAACTTATTGTAATTAATGAAATCAGTAAAATTAACTAATAAATTAACTAGAAAACTTATTGTAACTACTGAAAGCGGTAAAAATCTCCAGCTATTCCGGAGTTGAGGCGAAGATCTCGAATTGAAGTGAATCTTGAACCGTACGGACTTGAATCTTCAATCTCGATCTCCAACTTCATAACAGAGTGTGAAGATGCGTTTTTTCTGTGCTCTCTAACCCCAAGTAGTCATCTCTGCTTTTTGGTAGTGGTCTCTCTCTTAAAAAAAACCGAAATATGAAAGGTATTTATAGATATAGCATGTCTTGGCGCACAAGAAACTCTCAAAACGCATTTCTGGGCAGCCACGTCGACGTCGCATCGACTGATGCATGCTGAAGCTCGGCGTCAACACTGCATGTGTGCTTACGTCAACTGAGCGGGGCATTAACTGACGGGGTCATGGATCGATGCAACAACAAGTTGCGTCGACTTGGCGTCGACAGACGCACTCTTGGACCGATGCATTAGAGAGTTGCGTTGGCTTGGCGTCGACAGAGTGTCGACCGTCGCGTGCAGGATCCGCGTCGATGTAGCATCGACGCTTGCGTCGACCAATGCGACTGAGAGTACATCTTATTCTCCTCGATCTTTCTGCTACTCGTTCACTAGAAAGTTGGTTCTCCACTTTTGAATATCGAACCTCATCTATTTACGCGTTGAACTCTTTCGGTTACTTAGCTGTAAGGTGAAAAACAACGAATAATCACCTATTCTCATCAATTATGATCCAAATACTGTAAAATAAGCTGAAAATATAAAAATACACAATTAAGCTTAAATCATCAAACTTATACCAAAAACAAATAGAAAGAAGAACTAAAAAGCTAATAAAAATAAGGACAAATCTACGCTAATCACCGCTGTAGGGCGAGGAGGCAGCCGAGAAGGGCTGGAGCCCGGTACCCGGGAAGGAGTGGAGCTCTGAACTTGAGGATAGGAGGAAGAGCCTACTTCCCGAGCTCTCAGTTCTTGGGCAGCTTCTGTCCCTTGTTGACGAGCAGCGACAATCATCTGGCGCATCATACTTGCTGAAAAAAGAAAAGGATAAAATGATAAGACATGAAAAGTAAGTATAAAAAGACAGACCAAGATAAAAGTAATTTTACCAATCTCCTGGGTCAAAGGGCCCGTTTCTAGCCGCTCATTAAAGAAATCCAAAACAAAGGGAAGAAAGAGTTCAGTCACGTGGAGAGGATTCTCGTTGAGGGTGGAAATGATTTTTTGTAGGCGAGGAGACCTGTCTGCAGCGGATAAGTGAGGATACGAGGGTAGCTTCTCGATAGGCTTAGGCTCGAAAGCCCAATCTCCGTCACAGTAGACAAAGAAGAGTTTCTTCCTCCAAGCCTTGTTGGAAGAAAGGGGCCCATGCAAGAAGTGAACTCCTGGTCTGGCGCTGAGATAGAAGCAGCCAGGAGGCGAGCTTTAGCCTGGTACAGCTGGTAGAAAGTCTGAGCCGTGGGGTCCAGACCAGCATACTGCATGGCCAGGTTATAGCATACTATAATTCTAAAAGTATTGGGGGTGAATTGGAAAACGGGAATTTTATATATGGCGGAGATTTCTAGCATCAGCGGGTTTGCAGGAAGATGCAAGCCCGCCTGGAATTGATTGGCATAGAAATCAACCAACCGGCCAGCGCTTGGCACGCTAGAATACCCGCCGGAGGGCTGTAAGGATCAAAGGGTTCAGAAAATTTATATTTATGGCGAATTTCCTCAACGGTCCTATCAATGAGGATGGAGGTGATTTTTGGGTGACCTGGGATTGGAGGCGGATATTCCAGAGAACAGGAGGAAGAAGTGGCGGCCGTCGCAGCCGCCAGAGGGGAAGACGGCGGAGATGAGGAGGCTGCTGCCGCCATAGAAGGAGAAGTAACTGGAGGAGCGCCGAGAGAAGGAGAAGACGACGACATTATCAGAGAATAAAAAAGAAAAGGACTAAGAAAGTACCTAGTCTATGGGGGTGGCCAGAAAAATTGAATCTGAAACTTGCTGGAGTGCTAGAGAGAGAAATAGAAGCTCGAGAGTTTTTGCAGAAGTGAAAATGCGAAAGTGAAAGAGAGAGAGTGTACAGCGGGAATATAAGGAAAAGAGATAAATTCAAAAAACAAAAAACGAGGAAAAAGAAGGATTTGATGGGATCCCCGCATTTAATGCGGACAGACGAACAGTAACCAAGGTGGTGAGCTGGAACGCCAACTGTCGTAGGGTAGGTCACACGCCGCTGACTTGTCAGAGGTATAGTACTTGGAAAGACGTGTGGGTGTGGTAACCATTTTTGGATGTGGGCTGACACCACTAATTCCAATGATTATGCCTGGTTGCCAAGCGGATTTTCAGGGATTCGTGCGAGTACGAGAAATAAGAAAAGCATGTGGGACCTCATTTAATCCAAAAGGCTTTCGAATTTTACAGCTCTACCCCAACTATTTCGGGGGGAGGAGTTGATGTGGCCTAAATAAGCCAGACCTGGATTGGGGTAGACCTGGGTTGAGATAACTAAGGAAGAGAAAGGAAGTCAGGCCAACTCAGTCCTTGAGAAGGTCTGACCTGGTCTTCTCAAGAATAGATTAGATGTTGAAAAGAGGATCACCACGGCTCAGGAATTGTCCTGACCTGGTAGAGATTTCCTATGAAATAATCCTCAAGAAATATAATTAGACCAGACCTGATACCCTGTCTTATATGAGAGAGGAAGAGCAGGATCATGATAGATCTGGTTCCCTGACCATCTCAAAGGGGACAATTGGGACCACTTGTCAGAATTGGTTGCTTAACGGCCCTTGATTCGCGGCCTTTGTTTTCGAGATCCCGGAAGGGGTCCCCACTGAGAGAAACTATAAATACCTCAGCCCCAAGAATGAGAAAGGTATGTCATCTCTGGTGCATTCCTTTTCTTGCTCACTGAAACACTCTATACGCTTCTGACTTAAGCATCGGAGAGGTTTCCACCGGAAAACCTCCGGTGGTCCTTTTCTGACGTGTTTGTGTGTGCAGGGTAGGAAAAGGTGCAGGTTTTAGGCGTTGTAATATTCAGAGTGAAACAGATTCTGATAAAAGATTCTGAATAGACCAATTTTCTTGTTCACGGAATTTTCAGTTCATTATAAATAAGACCGTTGAATCAAGTTGAAATTTGTATATGTTGTTTAAGATATATAATAGTTGATTCTGAATGGTGTAGATCGGTTTTGAAATTATTTCCTAAAGAAACACTTTGAGAAATCCTTTGATTTCTTCCATCATCATATATAATAATCGTGGTTTACTGAAAAAAAAAACACAAACTAATAATTCTTCATAATCAAGAAGACTAAGTAAGATATATGTTTGTAGTTCTTGGAAAAAATATCTCAATATTGTAATTGAATATTATGTATTATTGAAGAATCCTATGAGATCTACTTTTTTTTAATATTCTAATTGAATATTATGTATTCTTGAATAATGCTATGAGATCTACAATTGCTCTTGAAGAAGCAAATCTTTTTATTTGATCACTGTTCAATTTTCATTATCATACTTTTTTTTATTTTCTCATCATGTATTTTAGTTATATCAATCCAAGTTGTTTTTCCTAATGTAGAACAATAAAGTTTAATATTTCGAGAGAATATTTTCACTTTTTTTTGTTTTGTTTATAAATGTTTAAAATAACAAAAGAAAATCCGTACTTGTTCTTATTTCATGTGTTAGTTCAATGTTTCTTAAAAATATTCCATGTTATTAAAAGAACATTCATGTTTGTACTTAACGTATATTATAATTCAATATTCCTGAATAATATGAATATATTTTTAAAATATAAATTAAATTATTGTGCTCTTTAAGTAGACCATGTTATTATACATTTATGAAGAAATTATAATATTTATGTCCTATTGACATTATAGTTATTGATCAAATATTTTTATTCGTGAGATTAGTTACCTTTATTTTCTTTCGGGCAATTGATGAACGAGACCTTGTCAACAAGTTCTTCAAAAAAAATTGAGAATCTAGCCATCAGTACATATTTTCTCTTTTAATATACATGTTAATCTAAAATTATGTTCTTCAACAGTGATTTTGTTCTTATAATTATTTTGAAACTTTATCATGTATCTACATTCATGACATTAGAAACTTTTATCTTGTTGAATTGATATCATGGGCGAACATGAAGTATAAGCTATTTTATGCATAAACTTTCTTTTTCAGACCTGATTGTGGGTGTGATATTAAAAGAAAGTTTTACCCCTATTTTTCTTTTGATACATTACATAGTTGTTATATGCATTATGATGTAATTAGAAAACTTCATGGGATGTGATCTCGGGTTAAATATGATTCTATGGGATCTAGTCCCTAATATGAAATTAGAATACTCTTTTGGTTCAGTTTTTGCTATTGTCAATTATTTTAAACATACAATTTATACCCAACACGATAGACTTGAATCAAGTTGAGTTTTTATTTTCTTGATAAATCATGTAAGCATGTATATTTGTGCATTGTATGAAGTTTATTTTTAACTATATTTATCATAGTATCTTGCGAAATACAATTTCATAATCCTTAATAGTTTAGAAGATTATTAAAATATAAATTATGGTTTCCGAATAAATATTATGTCATATTATATTTTCTTAGTTAAGTATGTTGTGTTCCTGAACATTATAAGATCTATAATCCGTAATTCCTGATGAAAAATAATATAGTATTCCAGAAGAATATTTACAAAGCTCTTGAAGAAGAATATTATGCCTCATTTAATTATTAAGATCATAGATTATGTATTGTTGTTGTATTTACATTAAGGCATGTATGCTAGTTATGTTAAGTTGTTATTTTTGAAGTAACACGATTAATAGTGATATTTCTTAAAAAAAATTATATGCCCCTGAAAAGTAATTTATATTATTATTATTTTTGATTATATTGATTTATTGCTCCTGAAGTAATAATAGTGCAATGCAAATCCAAAAGATACATTAACAAGTTATCGTGTTTTGGAGAAACATCAATTGTCCTTTTGTGATTGAATTGCTTATTTTTAAATAAAAAATATTATGTTCTATTATATTTCTTTACTATCTTATATGATTTTTATAAATTCAAATTAACTATATTACACTATTTATCGAAGAAATCACTAACTTTCATATTTTTTTCAAGTAATCACTTTTGGAAACATACTTACCATGAGTATTATTTATTTCGTATAAAATTTAAAGGTGTAAATTGATGATACTAAATCCTGATGATTCTAAAATTCAATTGATTTGATATGATATTTAAATAGAAAGTATAGTTGAATACTGAAGAGTCATATATATTATTGTCTCATATATTTTATCAAAATTGTACTCTTTAAGGAGTACAAATCTCGACAATATCACAAGTAAAGTTTCTATAAATATTTTAATACAATTCGGAATATAAATCAACCATGAATTGATTTTTACTTGAAATATTCATAAGAATCTGAAATAATTTATTGTCGAATTAATTGGTACTATTAATGAGTACAAAATTGAATATTCTTATATTGAACCAAAAGCTCAATAAAAGCTCTACGAGGAGTTAGAAATTGCTTTTTCTATTTTGAACTTGAAGTTCAGTATTATCATGATTTGACATGACTAGTGTGACTATCACGGTAAATTAATTTATGAAAAGTATGAAGACTCTTCTATGTCTTTCACATTTTATATTTTCTCAACAAAATTGACCACAAAATTATTACTAATTTAATTGGAACTAGGTTCCAATAATATTCATAGTTTTTATAGAGGGGTGGAATCTTCGGGCTCATTCACCCTCAATGTTGAATTAGATATTTGGATCAACTAGAAGATTGCATGAGTTATTATCTCATAACCAGAAGTTAATGAGAATATATGCTCTATTGGCTAGAAGAGAAAAGTATCGTGTATATCATGATAATTTATCGTTTGCTAGTGAAATTATTTTTAAAAGTCATTGATGATTTATATTTAGTTCACTATGGTTGGTAAAAGCAATTGATATGCCTCAAGATTCTTGTTATATCTTTAAGATAAGAAGTTTTTTTGTAGTTGTGTGAAATTTATATTTCACTAGTTACATTAGGATGCTTAATATAAAAAGTATATGTGACACCCGTCTCTGACTTATAATCAGAAGTCTCCATCAAAAGTTAACAAGTGCGGTATTTGTAATCACCCCACACATGTCAAGATGGATAGGGAATGATGATAACATATCAAATAAGGATATATTTTCGCATAATTTGTTTGTTATTGTACAATAAATAATATTCTCAATACAAGGGGATAATAAATATATGTTGTAAATTCGAAGGTCTATGGTTTTAAAAATAAGTATCAGTATATGATGTTGTTTTCAATGTTAACTAACACTGAAACCAATATCAACCAGAGTTTAACTAAAAATATGCAGCGGAAATTTAAACTCAAGAACACAGCAATTTAAATCCAGTTCACAAGTAAAAGTACTTGTGAAATTGGGTGTACAAACTCAAAAACTATATTACTTTCTTTTTTCATGATCAATACAAAAAGATAAGAAGTAATATATGAAAACTAAAGTATCAAACACATGATACTAAATACTTGTCGCCTGGATGAAAAGATCTTCTACGTTGGTTACGCAACTTCGAAAAACTTCTTGATCTCGGACAGTGGATCCAAGTAGCTATCTTTCTTGTGTTCTTCCTTCCCTTGCGTCACCTGCTGCTTTGTTTCTTGCGTCTCTCCTTTTCTTTTCGTAGGGATAAGCCGTGTATAAGAGAGATATCTTTCTCTTGTGTCCTTGTCTGACAAGAGTCCTAGAGTCCTAAACTTGGTAGACAATTTAAACAAGTCCTAAACACAATATAGGAAATTAAATAAAATCTTAGATACAATCTAGGAAACAAATCTAGAGTCCTAATTCTAGTTGTCTAATATATTTTGAACCCAAGAAAGGCAAGTAACAAAATAAGGAAATTCCATAAATAAATTTCCCAACAATCTCCCCCTTGCCTTTTTGGACAAAATAACCTAGACGCGCAATAAAAGTTCAAAGGACTAAAAACTCCCCCTAAATTAAAACTCCCTTAAACAAATACTCATTGCTTAGAACAAACAAACCACAAATAAATCAATGGCTCGAACCTCATCCGCGTCTCCTACATCTTCTCCCCCTTTTTGTTCTGAAAGCAAAAGAGCCTTAACAAATAATTCCCAAAACGCCTGCAACTGGTCAACCTGGTTATCAAGCAAAGTAATCTGGGCTCGAATAACCACAACAGAAAAATGGACCATGTTGGTATTGGTGTCAGTAACTCCAGAACCGTCACCAAAAGGAACATCATCTTGAATAGACGCCTGCCATGGGAGATCAATAACTCAGGCTCCCGCCATGTGCTGACCACGCAAAAAGAACGAGAACATCAACTGGAACTCGACACTCAGCAATCATGCCCCAATTTTTGTATTCAGAGAAAACTCCTCAACTTCACTCGTCAGGAATCTCGTGGAAATTGGTTCCATGTCTTCAATCTCAACGGCCTGAGATGAAGCTTCATCAGAGGTATCAGAATAATCAGAGGCTGATAAAGGAATCTGTGCACTTGCAGATGAAACATATCAGAATTGGAGCTAGAAGGTCAAATTGGAACAGCAGCGGATGATGTTAGGTTTGGTGACACAACACCAGAACCAACATCGACTTTCTTGGCAGCTTTAGAACTTCTCTTCTTAGACTGTGGGTGGATTTTTCTTATCATCCATATGCACTGTCTCTTTTCGGTGAGGAGTAGTTGACTTGGAGAACCTTGGCTTTGCTGTGTGATGAAGAGTTTGACATCCTTCAAGAGATTGGAAAAAACTACAAGGACAAGATCGGGCGCCGTAGGAAGTAAAATTGAGAGAGAAAAAGAGTAGAAAAAAACTTAACTTCCCAATTTGGATAAAAAAGTATGCGGTATAAGTAGGAAGAGGATAAACAAAGTAAAGTTAAAAAATAACTCCCCCACTCTCACAACTACTTCTTTTAAGACCCAAAATTTTTGTTTCCTTTAAAATAAGCCCACTCTTTCTCAAAATAAGACACACGATCTCTATGCTTAAATAACCCACTATCTCTTATTTGGAGGATAAAAATCACAAATCTCAACTACAAATTAAAACCGAGATAGAGCTAGATTTTTATAAACCATCACCATAGCTGAACAAAGCCTTTGCAAAGCAATTTTTAACTCACCAAATCAACCCCTTATTACCTGTCCAATACTCCAATTTTAACACCACTGAAACAATTGGTTAGCAAGATTCAAAAAAAGATTAAGAGAATTCAGGAAAGACACAAGCACAAGCAACATAACACAAAGAAAAATGGCATCTTCTCAAAGTATGAATGTTCTAATTGATGCCTAATAATCATGACCTAAAAAGGGTAAAATTATAAATTATGGTTTTAGTGACTTGATCAGTGTTGCTTTTCATGACTGATGACATTATAACCAACATTACTTTAGGTGAAGTCAATGAAAACAGACCCCTTAACCTAAGTTAATGACTACATCAAAATCACTCAATGAGGTGAAATTTAAAGATTGGATCCTTTTTAATCCAGATTTTCTTCATCTTTTTCTAGATTTGAAGAGAAATAGCTTATCTTCAGCAATTCCTATTAAAAACTCTTGTTTTTGGACCTGGGAGAAAACCGATTTCTGCGGGAAAGTTCCACAATCACCTAATTGAAGAGGTTAGTCTTTTTGTCATCACTTTTATTACAACACAAGACCTTATTGCACTTTCAAACAAACTTAATGCATTCAGATTATGTATGAGAAAGAAAAATAAAAATGCATGCAAAAGTATACAGATGTTGTGATTGATGTCAGTTTAGGGTGTCACAACATGAAAACCAATCTTGACTTAAACAATGCATATACCGAGATCTCTTCTCAAACGAGAGAAGGTCTCTAAGTCTAATGCCTTTGTGAAGATGTCAGCAAGCTGATTGTTTGTTCCTATATGCTCAAGGTTAACTATCTTCCTCTCAACCAAGTCACAAATAAAGTGGTACCTTATGTCAATGTGTTTGATTCGTGAGTTTTGCACCGGATTTTTCGAGATATTAATGGCACTAGAAGTATCACAAAGCACAGTAAATATTCTTCTATGTAGACCGTAGTCCTCTATCATTTGGTTCATCCACAATAACTGTGTACAAGAACTTTCAGCTGCAATATACTCAGCTTTAAGAGCATCCTCTACACGCTTGGGCTCTGTTTTTGCAAGAAACAAAGATTCTCGAATTTGAGAGCAGTTAGTAGACAAGCAAACAAACCTTACCATCTCTTTGAAGTTTATTTCGCTTTCTTATAGTTCTTTCATCGAGATCCCCAATGATTTGGCTCATAGGATGATTCTTCTGAATTCTTGAGGGAATATTTCTCAGATGTAAGTCAATGGGTTCAGCTGGATCTTCCATATGTGGATCAGAATCTGATTCTAGAACAGCTTGAGTAGATGTTGGGTTTGATGTTGTGTTCCCAAAACCATCACCGATAACAACATCACTCGTTTCTCCAGTTTCAACACTTGCACTTTCATCTACACCAGCCATGACAATATCTTGAGGATTTTGATCATAAACCAGATCATCATCCTCGGCAGGTTTAAAACCACTCATCAAATCATCAAACTTGACGTTAACCGACTCAATCATGCAACGCGTTCTAAGATTAAAAAATCTATATGCATGACTAATTTGAGTGTATCCCTTGAAAAAACATTTATCTCTCTTTGAGTCAAGTTTTGCACGATTATTTCTTCCATTTAACACATAACAAATGCACCCAAAAGTATGAAAATAACTCAAATTTGGCCTTTTGTCCATCAATAATTCTTAGGGAGTAACACAAGACCCTGGTCTAAAATACACCCTATTAATTATATGGCATGCAGTGTTCATTGCTTCTTCCAAAAAATGTTTAGCAACCCCATTTGAAATAAGCATAGTCATAGTCATTTCTATGAGAGATCTATTTTTGCGTTCGACTATCCTGTTTTGTTGGGGGGTAATGGGTGCAGAAAATTCATGAGTTATACCAAATTTGGAAAAATATTTTGAAAAGGATGCATTCTCAAATTCTTTCCCATGATCAGAACTTATTCTATCTATAGTCACACCAAAACTTACACACAACCTTTTTGCAAGTTTTTTAAATGCTTCGAAAGTCTCAGATTTTTCTTTTAAAAACTCTACCCAAGTAAAGCGGGAAAAATCATCTACAATCACAAGAACATACCTTTTACCACGAAGGCTCTCAACTTCAAGTGGTCCCAAAAGGTCCATATGAAGGAGTGAAACAATATGAGGTAGTGAGACTCTATATAGTTGGATGTGGCACCCTGACTTGCTTCTCTTTCTGGCATGCTTCGCAAACATGAACGGTTTTAGTGTTGAGCTTGTAGTTCGATCACAGCATCCTTTTTGACAAATATTTCCAACATCTTGTAATTAATGTGTCCGAGCTTTTGATGCCACACCTCGGCATCACTCAGTTGGGACAACTTGAAGAACATGTCACCATTAATTTGGTAGCATTTGTCGGAGGTCCTGTGACTAGTAAGGATGCAAGTTTTGCTCTCGTCATAAACTACACATTTTTCATAAGTGAATCTAACACTAAAACTACCATCGCACAGTTGGCTAATGATTATCAAATTCGCAGTTAGGCCTTCAACAAGTAACACGTTGTTTTGCATGTAATTTTGGTGTTTTTCTCGTATTCTTAATTAGGATTTTATGTTGATTTTATTAGTTTTTAATCAAGTTTCGTTAGGTTTTTTTATTTGTTTTCTCGTTTTGTTGAATTTCGCGTTTCTTGTTAATTTTATGTTTAATTGGGTTAAATGGATTCAATTAATTTGAGGTTTGGTGAAATCCTTGGGTTTTTATATTCAAAATTTTCTATTTTCATAGGTAAAGGCATTTAAGGCCAAATTACTAGCCAAGGAAAGCCAGCACTAGCCAAACTTGACGCCAAGAAAGAGCTCCAAAAGTGGCCAACATTCTGGAATACTAGCCACAACTCGCCACAATAGGTGCCAGGCGTCGCGTGCTTGCCAAAATGCTTGCCAGAATTCATGCCGGGCGAACCAAGCACGCCCACGGGCGCGCAGCGCGTGCAGCTGCCGACAGCTCCCGGCAGGCAGCGCCCCCATGCTGCTGACAGCGCCTGCCGAGACCGCGCGCCTGTCGCTGGCGCTCGCCAAATCCTGCGCCCAACCTCAGGCCAACAGCACCAGCGCTCGCCACGCCCAGCGCCAGGCGCTTGACACACTCGTCGCCAGGCACTCGCCAGCCCCAGCGCCCAGACCCACACCCGCCCACAAGCTGCCAACCCCCAGCGCCCATGCGCGCCCGGGCTCGGCCATGGCCGCGCCACCTCGACCAAATGCGAGCCATGGTCGAGCCGCCTTGAGCAAAATTGTGCCAAGCAGACAGCCATGGGTCTAGGAAGGTGCCTCCGGGTCAGACTTGGTCAAAATCAGTATTTTCAAGCCTTAAGGGCTATTTTGGCCCATTTAAACTCAATTACACCTAGTATAAATAGACTACAATTCTCATTTTTGAAAAAACACCTCCTCCCAACCCAAGCTTGGGGTTGGGATAATTTTATCTCTCTAGATTTAATTTTCAAGTTATTCCTTGGGTTTGTAAGCTCAAGATGAATCCAAGTACTCCCTTGGATTTTTACTTTTGATGCAACTGAATTCAAGCTTTGTTTTATTTCTTAGTTCAAGTAGGTTTCCTTTCAATTTCATGTTTTATGCTTTATTTCCATGCTTTGTTCTTCATTTCCATGCTTGTTCTTCATTTTATGCCTTTTGTCTTAGCACCTTGAGTTCATGTTAGATCTTAAGAATTGGGTATGGAATCCAGATGAAAGACACATCTAGATCATAGATCGAGTCTTAGATCATCTTGATTTCAAATCTTTCATATGCTTTATTTTGAATTTTATTTTCATGCTTAGTTTCATGCTTAAATCCTACATCTACTCTTTGTTGCTTGTTATTTTCCGTAAAGATTTAGACTTTGACGTCAATTTCCATTGCTCTTTCCATTCATGCTTTCAATATTTGCTTTTTGCATTATTTAGGATTTTATGCATAGTTGTACCTTGTGCTTGCATGCTTGTACTTGGTGAAACATTGCATTTTCTTGCTTATTTTCATTATTGCTTTGCATTTTCTATTTTGAGGCATACGACGAGGCATCCGACCAACTTGCTATTTCCATTTCTAGGATAGTTTAGTTAGTTTAATTGTTTTATTTTCATTTTCCTTTACTTTTCAAAGCTACAAACACATTGATTCGTCAATTGAATCGAGATCCGATAATACCAAACCAATGAACCCGTTGATATATTTCAACACCACAAAAACTCTTCTAACACATGTTCTCGAGCTTTGCAATAACAGAGGCATGAAGAGTTATTTGGCCATTTGCACCTCCACCATACTTCACCTTTCCTCCATGAAATTTGACAATATTCGAGAGGAGATCTTCCGAGCCGGTCATGTGCATCCACTATCAAAATACTAGGCTCCAGGGATGTGAGACTTCAGAGAGGAATAGATCATGTTGCACTTGATCTCATTCTTTTTGACCCAGACATGCTTGACTCTTGTGTTAGGAACACAAAAACCGTCATGGAAACCAACACGGAACTGAGCAGCCAGCTTCGACCTTTTAAAATGAGTTTGCTTGCCAACAAGCTTCCAGCAGTATGGTCGTATGTGACCTGGTTCACCATAGTGATGGCACACGTATTGTATTCTTCTCCTCTAGTGGCATTTGGTCGAATTCACCTTTTGACTTGAATCTGGATCTTGAACATGCTTGTATCCAATCCTGTGTTTTGAACAATTCAGAATACTCGATTCTAGAATCTCATCCACCTTGGCCTTGGCCTTGCCCTTGTGGAGGTTTGTGAGGGTTTCTTGGACCTTCTTCAACTCGGTCTTTACTCATTCTAGCTCATCATCCTTTTGGTGAGGGATGACTCCAATCGGACAATTATATTCAGGTTTTCATCCTTTTCTTGAGTCAGTTTGTCCACCTCAATCTTAATATCCTTAACTTTGAGTATTTGTTTTGCCCAACTAACAAATAATTGTTTATGCTCAATGCTCATATTCTCGTACTCGTCAAGAGATTCATCCTCCTCTGCATCCATAGTACTTAGAAAATAAGGATCGATATACTTAGTACGTCAAATAACCCGCTCTAGATGCCAATTGTAAATTTGAAGGTCTATGGTATTGAAAATAAGTATCAGTATATGATGTTGTTTTCAATGTTAACCAACATCAACAAGAGTTTAACTAAAAATATGCAGCGGAGATTTGAACTCAAGAACACAACAATTTAAATTCATTTCCCAAGTAAAAGTACTTGTGAACTTGGGTGTACAAACCCAAAAACTATATTACTTTCTTTATTCACGATTAATACAAAAAGATAAGAAGTAATATATGAAAACTAAAGTATCAAACACATGATACTAAATACTTGTTGCCTGGATGAAAAGATATTCTCCGTTGGTTACGCAACTTCGAAGAACTTCTTGATCTCGGACAGTGGCTCCAAGTAGCTATCTTACTTGTGTTCTTCCTTGCCTTGCGTCGCCTGCTGCTATGTTTCTTGCATCTCAAAAACCTTGCGTCTCTCTTTTTCTTTTCATAGGGATAAGCCATGTATAAGAGATATATCTTTCTCTTGTGTCCTTGTCTTGTCTTAAATAGACAAGACCCCTAAAGTCCTAAACTCGGTAGACAAGTCAAACAAGTCCTAAACATAATCTAGGAAACTAAATAAAATCTTAGACACAATCTAGGAAACAAATCTAGAGTCTTAAATCTAGTTCCCTAATATATTTTGGGCCCAAGAAAGGCAAATAACACAATAAGGAAATTCCATAAATAAACTTTCCAACATATGTCATGGTAAATAAATATATGAAATGTATAAATATATGAAATGTATAAATATAATCCTCGCAAAATTTAAAGCAACCCTGAAGTTTGTGGAGAAATCTTGCATTTAGATTACTGGCTTTAAGGTTATCAATAGTTTTCAAGTTTAAAGCCTCCAACTTGAAATTTAACAACCTATAAGAGAATTAAGATGGCTTGCCTGAAGCATGATAATGGTTGATTCCTGTTGGGAATGGCAATAATTCCTATTTAAGTTGTTTTCCTTTCTTGGGCACAAAATAAATTAGGACTCTAGATTTGTTTCCTAGTTTATGTATAGGACTGTATTTGATATCCTAGATTGTGTTCAGAATTTGTTTTACTTGTTTACCAGGTTTAGGATTCTAGGATTATTTATTTAAGACAAGAGATTACTAAAGCTTGGACATAACTTTTGAGAGACGATGGAATTGACGAGAATAAAAGCAGCAGGCGACGCAATACAGCAAGAAAGAACACCAGCGACTACTTGGAGCCACTGTCCGAGATCAAGAAGAACTTCGAAGTTGCGTGACCAACGGAGGAGATCTTTTCATCTAGGCGATAAGTATTTAGTATCATGTGTTTGAAACTTTAGTTTTCATATATTACTTCTAGTCTTTTTGTATTGATCGTGAACAAAGAAAGTAATATAGTTTTCGGGTTTGTACACCCAAGTTCACAAGTACTTTTACTTGTGAACTGAATTTAATTTGCTGTGTTCTTGAGTTTAAATTTCCGCTGCATATTTTTAGTTAATCTCTGGTTGATATTGGTTTCAGTGTTGGTTAACATTGAAAACAACATCATATACTGATACTTATTTTCAAAACCATAAACCTAAAAATTTTACAATTGGCATCTATAGCGGGTTACTTAACTATTAAGTACTGATCCTTATTTGTTTAGGCGCTATGGATGCTCAAGGCAACCCAAGGCCTCCGATCCTCAATGGGGAGAATTATTCTCTCTGGAAACAGAGGATGCGGTGGCACATAAAGAACATCGACGAGCGTGCATGGAGAACCATTCTAATTGGATGGGAAAAGCCACGTGTCACTGATGGTGAAGGTGATACCGTCGACAAGAAAGAGATAGATTGGACTCCTGAGGAAGTAGATGCTGCAAACTGGAATTCCAAATGCATCAACACCCTTTGTGGATATGTTGACTTAAGCTACTACAGAGTTATCAAGAATTGTGATTCAGCAAATGACGCATGGGACGCACTCTAAAGGGTATGTGAAGGGACCCAGTGCATGAAGAGATCTAGACTGAGAATGATGACATCTACCTTCAAGGCAATGAGGATGGATGAAAAGGAGCTCATCATGGAGTACGCCATGAGACTCTCAGATATTTCAAATGAGTGCGGAGAGCTTGGTGAAGCAGTAACAAACTCACGTCTTGTGGAAAAACTACTGAGATCCATCTCAAAGAAATTCAGTATTAAGGTGGTTGCCATAGAAGAACCCGAAGACATTAATGACATAGAGTATAATGCCTTAGTTGGGTCTCTCAAGACATTTGATATGGAACACCTTGGCCAACTCAAAAGAGAAGAATGTTGCTCTCTCCTCCGATGTTAACTCCAACAACGATGAAGATGATGAGGAGTTTGATCTGAAAGGGGTTCTGAAAAAGATGGAATCCACCACTCTCGAGGAATAATAAGTATCCTATGTGACCCAACAGTTTAATAACTTCCTAAAGAAGAAGAACAACATTGGAGGATCAAGTACAAAAACCAAGCCACAGGTGCCTACACCAAAGTTCACTGGGCGCACTCTCTCAATATCCCAGTCTTCGTCTTCGGTATCCAATGCGTCCAGCTCCCCGAAACCACTCAGTGAAGATCAATGTCATGGATGTAAGGGTTGGGGACACTACAAGAATAAGTGTGCTAACACTCTTAGGAAAAAGAGCATGGTTGCTACAGACTACATTGAGGATGTCAACGATTACGACTCGCCTGAACCGGTTCCATCCTTGTTTACTAATGTTGTGTGGGACGACGGCATCCATGTTGGTAACATCGAAACCAACATCATTTGCCTGAATGCAGAGGCTACTGATTATCTTGAAGAGTACAAGCAGCTGAGTATTGGACCTAAGCAATTGTTTGTTAGTTGGGGAAAACAGGTACTCAGGGTCAAGGATCTTATGAAAGAGGAAGACAAGCTAACCAAGGAAAAGAATGACCAACTTGATATCATTGTCCGATTAGAGTCGTCGCTCACCAAAAAGGATGCCGAGCTAGAACTAGTGAAAACTGAGCTGAAGAAGGTTCAAGGAACCATCACGAATCTGAACAAAGGCAAGGCAAAGCTCGACGAAATCTTGGAGATGAGTTTCCTAGAAACCTCAAAGCATGGAATTGGCTACAAACCGAATCAGCCAACACAAGCATCAAACCAAGAACATAAAACGACAAATGTCACAAGAAGAGAAGAAGACAGTTTGTGTGTCATCACTGTGGTGAACCAGGTCACATTCGACCTTTCTACTGGAAGATGGTTGGCGAAAGAAGACATTTTCAGAGAACCAGGGTGTCTGCTGAATCCAGTGTTGGTTTCCTTAAAACAAACACAAGATTCAAATAGGTTTGGGTGAAGAAAAATGATATCAAGTGCAATATAATATGTACCTCACGGAAATCCCACATCCCTGGAGCCTGGTACTTCGACAGTGGATGTTCCAAGCACAAGACCGGATCAGAAGACCTACTTTCCAATATTGTCAGATTTCAAGGTGGAAAAGTAAAATATGGTGGAGGTCCAAATGGCCAAATCATTGGCCAAGGAACTCTCCATGTTCCCGGCATTGTAACTCTGGAATGTGCTACTGGTAGAAGGACTTACTTCTAACCTGATAAGCATAAGTAAACTCTGCGACGGGGGGTTTAGTGTCAAATTCAACCGTGAGAAATGTGAAGTCTCTGAGGAGAATGGAGATTATATTCTTACTGGTCAGAGGACTTCAAATAACTGCTACCAAATCAATAGTGATGCCTCTTGCAAATTGTCTCAATTAAATGATGCTAAGGTGTGGCAACAAAAGCTTGGGCATATCAACTACAAGATGATGGACAGGTTATCCAAAGAGGAAGCTGTGAATGGGCTTCCTAAGCTCAACACCAAGATCATCCCTCTTTGCGAGGCGTGACAGAAAGGAAAGCAGATCAGGGTGCCACACCCAATAATACAGAGTCTCACTACCTCATCTTGCTTTGAACTCTTTCACATGGACCTTATGGGACAACTTGAGGTTGAAAGCCTTGGTGGGAAAAGGTATGTTTTAGTCATTGTTGATGATTTTTCCCGTTTTACTTGGGTAGAGTTTTTAAAAGAAAAATCTGAAACTTTTGAAACATTTAAAAAGCTTGCAAAGAGGTTGTGTGTGAGAATTGTGTGAGTATTGGTAGGATTAGAACTGACCATGGAAAAGAATTTTAGAATGCATCCTTTTCAAAATACTGTTCAACTGAAGGTATAATCACGAGTTTTCATCACCAATCACTCCCCAACAAAATGGCATAGATGAACGTAAAAATAGATCTCTTGCTGAGATGACTAGAACTATGCTCATTTCGAATGGGCTGAAGCTATGAATACTATGAATACTGCATGTCATATAATAAATAGAGTATACTTTAGACCAGGGTCATGTGTCACACCTTATGAGTTATTGTTGGGTAAAAACCGAACTTGAGCTATTTTCATATTTTTGGATGTATTTGCTATTTGTTCAATGATATAAATCATCTTGCTAAACTGGACTCAAAAAGTGAAAAATGCATCTTCATGGGATATTCCCAAAGCAGTCAGGCATAGGTTGTTTAATCTGAGAACACGTAGTATGTTTGAGTAAGTTAATGTCAAGTTCGACGATTTGATAAGTGGACTTAAGCCTACCAAGATAATGATCTGGTCTATGATCAAAATCCTCAAGATAATATCACGGTTGATGTAGATGGTAGTGCAGGTATTGAAAGCGAAGATGCAGGGGCTGAAACCAGGGAACCCAGTGATGTTGGTATCGATGTTGGTTCTGGGAACACAACATCAAACACAACATCAACTCAAGCTGCCACAGAATTAGATTCTAAAACAGAAGAGGAAGATCCAATTGACCCCATTGATTTACATTAGAAGGAAATTCCATCCAGAATTTAGAGGAACCATCCCACGAGCCAAATCATCAGAGACTTAGATGAAGGGAGTACAAGAAAGCGCCAGATAAATTTCAAATAAATGGTTAGGTATGTTTGTTTGTCTACTAGCTGTTCTAAAATTCGAGAGTCTTTGTACCTTTCTAAAACAGAGCCCAAGCGAGTGGAGGATGCTCTTACGAATGAATTCTAGATAAAGGCAATGCAAGAGGAGTTGGATCAATTTTCCAAGAACGATGTTTGGAATTTAGTTCCTCATCCAGAAAACTCTCACGTGACTGGAACAAAATGGATCTTCAAGAACAAAACAGATAAGACATGAAAAATTGTGAGGAACAAGGCTCGTTTGGTCGCACTAGGGTATACTTAAATTGAAGGCATCGACTTTGATGAGATATTTTCCCCTGTTACTCGCATTGAGTCGGTAAGACTTTTACTTGTTGTTACTTGTCATATGAAGATATCCCTGCATCAAATGGACATAAAGAGTGGTTTTCTAAATGTATTTTTAAGTGAAGAAGTGTATGTTGAGCAACCTAAAGGATTTGTAGATCCCCAAAAACCAAACTTTGTCTTAAAACTGAAAAAAAATTTATATGGTTTAAAACAAGTTCCTAGAGCTTGGTATGAGAGGTTGACACAACATTTGCTCTTTTTAAATTAAAGACGAGGGTAACTTTACAAAACCTTGTTTCTCCTTAGATTAAATAAGAACATCTTGATTGTCCAGATTTATGTAGATGATATTATTTTTGGATCTACTAATGAGCAGATGGTAAAGGAGTTTATAACTCGAATGTCCGACATATTTGAGATGAGCATGGAAGGTAATCTCTCGTACTTTCTTAATTTGCAAATTAAACAGCTAGATGATGATATTTTCTTTTCTCAGTCCAAGTATGCTATAAACTTATTTAAGAAATTTGGGTTGGAAAGTGAAACGCATAAGAAAACACCACTGGGCAAAACTGTGAAACTGTCGAGAGATGATGTTGGAAATGGTGTTGATAACACCATATATAGAAGTATGATAGGAAGTCTTTTGTACTTGACAGCAAGTAGGCCAGATATTATGTATATTGTGTATCTGTGTGCTAGATATCGGTCAAATCCGAAAGAGTCACACTTAAAAGCTGTTAAAAGAATCATTAGATACATTGCTGGTACTACTGAATTAGGTATTTGGTATTCTAAAGAAACTGGTACTGAACTTGTGGGTCATACGGATTCGGATTGGGCTGGGGATGTTGCGGATAGAAAGAGTACTACAAGGGGCTGTTTTTTCTTGGGTAATAATCTAATCTCATGGTATAGCAAAAAAAAAATTTGTTTTTCTCTTTCTACAGCTTAAGCCGAGTATATTGCAGCTGGAAGTGCTTGTACACAATTATTGTGAATGAACCAAATGATAGAGGACTACGGTCTACATAGAAGAATATTGACGGTGCTTTGTGATACTTCCAGTGCCATTGATATCTCAAAAAATCCAGTCCAACATTCTCGAATCAAACACATTGACATAAGGTATCTTTATTCGAGACTTGGTTGAGAGGAAGATAGTTAGCCTTGAGCATATAGAAACAGATAATCAGCTTGCTGACATCTTCACAAAAGCTTTAGATTTAGAGACCTTATCTCGTTTGAGAAAAGATCTCGGTATGTGCATAGTTTAAGTCAATGTTGGTTTTGATGTTGTGACACCCCAAACTGACATCAGTCACAACATCTGTACACTTTTGCATGCATTTTTATTTTCTTCTCATACATAATCCAAATGCATTGAGTCTGGTTGAAAGTGAAATAAGGTCTTGTGTTGTAATAAAAGTGGTGGCAAAAAGACTAACCTCTTCAATTAGGTGATTATGGAACTTGCCCGCAGAAACTGGTTTTCTCCCATGTCCAAAAAACAAGAGGTGTTAACAGCAATTGCTGAAGATAAGCTATTTCTCTTCAAATCCCTAAAAGGATGAAGAAAATCTGGATACAAATTGATCCAATCTTTAAATTTCACCTCCTTGAGTGATTTTGAAGTTCTCATTAACTTTGGTTAATGGGTATGTTTCCATTGACTTCACCTGAAGCAATGTTTGTTACAATGTCATCAGTCATGAAAAGCAACGAGAATCAAGTTACTTAAACCATATTGTGAATATTTTTTTTTACCTTTTCAGGTCATCTTTTTAGGCATCAACTAGGACATTCATACTTTGAGAAGATGTCTTCTTGTTGTGCGTACTATTGCTTGTGTTTGTGTCTATATTGAATTCTATTAATTATGTTTTGAATCTTTCTAACCAAGTGTTTCAGTGGAGTTGTAATCGGACGGTTGGACAGGTAATAACGTGTTTAATTTGGAGAGTGAAAAATCATCTTGCACAAGATTAACTCTATTGTGATGATGGTTCAGTTTATTCAACTCTATATTTCGGTTGATTTTGTAGTAGAGTCGTGCAATTTTTAATTTCAAAATTAATGAGATAATGGTTAAGTGGTTAGGGTTAATGTATCCTACATTAAGGGGGAGTGGTGTTTGTTCTAGGAATGAAAGATAATCGGTTTTGGGCCTCAAATCCGCTGGAAGGTAAATTAGGGTTATTTCCTTTTATTTTTCACTTTTCTCTCTCCTTGGCAACGACCACTTTTTGGTAGGCTTAAAAACCTGATTTTCTTACCGTTTGCCCCACTTTTCCATAAACCCACTGAAATTAAACTCCCCATCTCTCACAAACTTCTTCGCTTGTTTTGATTTTGCTGTTGCTTTTGTGTTTTGTTGAAATTCTCAGGATGTCAAACCCTTCTTCTCCATCAAATGTCCCTGAGTTACCGGCAGGCATGCACCGTGCCGGCGAACAGGTCCTGTGTATTTTCCAAGAATTGGTTCTCTTCAAACCCACCACCGATTTCCGATTCCCTCGCCGCCACGAGATGTTGTACCTATTCCTGCGCCGCTCGATGCTGCTCCAAAAGCACAGGTGTTTCTAGGGCAGCCCAGAAATGAGATCGACGTTGACAATCCACCTGATTTTTCATTTGTCGCCGACACATTTGGAACGGTTTGGAACCCTACCCTGAAGAGATTCTGGAGGTTGCGCAATATTCCTCTCGATGTGGTGCCGCTGGCCATTCCAAAAATCCAAGCAGGCCTAAGGCGGAATGTGCCGGTTGAGCACATGAACCTTTTAGAGGACGTCGCCGTGATGTCGGACCCTGATTATGAAGAGTATGTTCCTGCTACTCCGGTTGTGGCGCCGGTGCCCACTTCCGCTCCGAGCTTGACAAAGAAGAAGACACCTCGCCGAAAGCAAACTGTGAAGCTGGCTGACAAGAAAAATCCTCCGGCATCAATCAGGGTTTCTCCAGGTTCTACTGAGACAGAGTATTCTTCTCCTCTTTATACTATTTTGGATTTTTTTCTCTTGAGAGGTAACAAGTTCCTCCAGACCGGTTGCTGATAATCCTCCTTCATCTCCTGTTCGTGAGACTCAACCCGAGTTTGATGTTAATCTATTCGAGTACTCCCCTGATTCCTCTTATGTGTGCCTCTTCATGATATCTTGTCTGCTTACAAGGAAGAAAAGAAGAAAACCAAGGCAACAAAGAAGGCCAATGTTGGTTCTCATGTTGATTCCCCCATACCAACATCACCTCAAAACCAGTCTGCTTCGTCCTCGGTTCTGCCTTTGCTGATACTACTTCTACTGATCATGAATCGATCCCATCTGATACCTCTGTTCACTCCCATTCCTCCACTGGAACTCCCTCTCGGACCATTGAGCTTGAAGACATGGAGCCATTTTTCGATATGTTTCTGACTGCTGAGGCCGAGGAGTTGTTTTCCGAGTACCAAATCCGGCATTTGCTTGCTGAGCATCGAGTTCCTATTGAGGTGTTTGAGAAGAAAAATTTGATCGCATTTTTCCAGCATAAAGATATGTACTCCACTGTCTCCACCGCTATGCCTTTTGTCCGCGATATAGTTCTGGAGTTTTATGCAAATTTGGTGCCTTCCATTGTTGATCTTAAGTCTGTGAAGGGTTTTTAGTTTTACTCCTGATTTAATTGATGAGATGTTTGGTACTGAACCATATCGTGGGGGTTCTACTGTGGATGACATGAATGAGGTCATCTTGTTCTTGTCTGGGGGTATGGTGAATGCATGGTTTGAGCAGTTACCGAGCACCCGTCTTTCTTCTCTTTACTCTATTCTACATAAGGTGGTCATTTGTAACTGGGTTCCCTCCAAGAACACTAAATGTGTTACGCGACCTCAGGCCCAGTTCTTGTATAAGCTTGGGAGAGGAATCAAGTTTAGCTTTGGGGAGCATGTGTTTGACACGATTACTAAGTTTGCCACAACTAAGTCTGCGTCCTCGTTGTGCTTTCCCTCACTGATTTTGAGCGTGCTTGAGAGTCAAGGCATGACGCTTAATCCAGCTGACGTGCTTACTAGTTAGGTTGAGTGGTTTACTTTGCGGGGCCAACATATTTCTAGTGCAAGGGTTATTGATCTCCCTTGGCAGGCGCCCTTTCAGGAAGGTGTTGCTAGTGTTGTTGGGTCCGGTATTCCCAACATGGTCAACATTTATGCTCAAGTTCTTCGTGTGCATGTTGCTTTGATTGACGCCAAGATTACCCAGCTGCAGGTGCTTCGGGGAACCTTCATGGAGGTCCTTTTGCCTTCAGGCCAAAAGGGGGGAGATGATGATGGCGACGCTGATAAGGACAAGGCTGATGATGATGATGATGATGCCGAGGCTTTGGCAAGTCTTGCTCGTGAGAATAGAAGGAAGAAGATCCATTCTCGTAACAAGGCGTTGAGGAAGATGAAGAAACTGTTGAAGAAGAGAAAGGATCCGGGTGAAGGAACTTCGACATCCCCTCGACGTTCGAAGAGGGTGCGGAGTCAATAAGTTCCTACTGATTTTGTTTTGATAAGTGGTTTATGAATAATGTTGGTTTTTGATGTTGGGTTGGTGTTTCGTTAAACATTTGTTATTTAAGGGGATTTTTCCAATTTAGGGGGAGTCTTAGTGTTTTTGTTTGAACTTATTTTGCGTCACAGTATTTTGTCCACAAAGGCAAAAGGGGGAGATTGTTGGGAATTTATTCTTGGCAATAATTCCTATTTTACTTATTTGCCTTTCTTGGGTACAAAATAAATTAGGACTCTAGATTTTGTTTTCTAGTTTATGTATAAGACTTTATTTGATTACCTAGATTGTGTTTAGGATTTGTTTTACTTGTTTACCAAGTTTAATATTCTAGGATTGTCTATTTAAGACAAGAGATTACTAAAGCTTGGACACAACTTTTGAGAGACAACGGAATTGACGAGAACATGGTCTGCGTCAGCTGACGCAAGGACGACGCTCTGCCGACGTGACGTTCTGAAGCGTCGACGTCGACGCACCAAGGTCGACGCAACGTCGACGCTAGCTGCTGAAGCGTCAATGTCAACGCACAACGTCGATGCACCTGCCAGCGACGCGCGCCCCTTGCCGACCGCACATGCCGAGAGCTGACGACCGAGACTGCCGACATCCACCGAGTGCCTGCTCGCGTCAGTCGACGCTCCGTCAACGCGACGGCCGAGAATTCGGAAATTAGGGTTTCTTGTGCGCCAAGACTCCTAATATCTATAAAAACCTCATTTCTTCGGACTTAGAGGGACACACAGAGGAGAGGAGAAGACCTAATACTATTTTAGAGTATCTTAGCTCATAAAAACAATAAATCCACGTCTTATAACAAGATTTGGAGACGAAGATCAAGGATCGAAGTTCTACGCGCTCGAAACACTGATTTCGCGCTCGAGAATCTATTTTCGCCCAAGATCAGCGTCCAAACTCCGGAATAGCTGGAGCTTTTCATTGCTTTTCATAATTGCAATAAGTACTCTAAACTTTTAGTTAATTTCTTGGATAATTGCTTAGTTAAAGCCGTTGTTAATGCGAGACTAGTTAAATTAGTTTAATCATTTTTATGCTCGTATTTTGGATATTGATTAATTTAGTTTATTTATGCGATTTGTTCATGCTTAGCTAATGTTCGTGGATTGGTATGATTCGTATGTTAGCAATAGATTCTTAAATTCATGCTTTAGATACGTTTATTAGCTTTTAATCTTCGTAGTGTTAATCGATAAATTAGTTATTGCTTTTAGTTGATAGTTTAGAATAATTAGTTTAATCAGTTTTAGTATACTGCTTAGTTCGTAATCGATAATCTAGTTTAAAGTACTTAGTTTAATTAGTTTAAATTGTCGTCTTAGTTTATAATGATCGAATCAATCTTTTCAAACCCCCAAATGTATATGTATGTTATGCAGAATTGAGAAAAARATTGATAGGACCGAACAGTTGTTTCCTCGAGAGATACGACTCGAGTCAAACTCATCACCCTACAYTTACCRCGTACACTTGCGAGCAAACTGACGTGCTTTTAAATTATTTATTAAAACGGGGTGCACAAAAGTTTGAGTCAAAAATTTGGCGCCGTTGCTGGGGACGCAACGAGTAGGAATCAAAAATGTTTTTCGTTTTAATTCTTGTTTAATTTATTTTCTTTTACTTGGTTTTTGCCATTTAGTACGTTGACGTGTTTTTGAGTTTATGCAAGGGAGGCGATCACTTCAACGCGACCTTGTGCCATTCATCGACAACATTCACCGTTCAAATCCGCCAAGACCAAGACCCGTTCTTATTCCCGAGGACAATTCCTCGACAGCAACCGATTTTGCTTGCGATCAAGTTCCTGACATTATGTTAGGAGCACATTCAGTTCGAAACGGCGATTCACCGCCGAGATCACCACCGCGCCCCATTCGAACTGGGTATGGTAGTGAACAAAATAGATCACACTCTACTAGACGTGACGAAAGGAGAAACGAGGGAGTGAACCAGCAGCACAACATAGTCAATCACCCGCTCAACATGGAGAATTTGAGGCAAAACGAAGAGATGAACAACAATGTCATGCGTCAACACAACGTCAAGAACGTGGCATTTAGGAACGAGGATGTTTTGCAGCGAAACGCCTATGTTAACAATCAAATACATGTGAACGAGTGGTTGGAGAATCAAGATCATGGTTACGAGCAAAACAATTTCGGAAGGAGAAACGAGCGCGAGCATCGTTACGCGCATAACGACCACTACGAGAGAGCGTATGACCAAATTCGAGAACCAAGGGGAGATCGAGTACTTAGACAGCGCGACTTGGCACGTCCAAAGGTTGTACCCTTTAGGTCCGCCATTGTTCTTGGACCTACCGCTAGGGCAGTCGAGATCAAACCGCATCAACTCAACCTACTCCGAACCTTTCATGGGAATGCGCATGAAGACCCCTTGGCGTTTTTAAATTATTTTGTTGATGAAGTTGGCCGATTAGTAGTTCATGGCCTTCATCAAGAGGAAGTCCAGATGATTTGTTTTCCGTACAGCTTGAAGGACAAGGCGAAGTCATGGCTGCTGTCCTTAGAGCCTGGTTCATTAATCGACTGGGATATGATTAGCGAGAAATTTCTAAACCAATATTATTCAGCCCAAACGACGGGGCATCTTCGGAGGCAAATTGCTACTTTTGAGCAATTAGAAGGAGAGCTATTTCACGAGATGTGGGAGCGCTATAAAACACTTTTGCAAGCTTGCCCCCACCACAACTATTCTCRGGAGATGACTAACCAGTTCTTTATCGATGGTTTATTGGACCATGGGAAGCGAGAGGTAGAAATAGCAGCGGGAGGAGATTTTGGAGATTTGACAGCACACGAGGCAAGACAAGTGTTGGAGAAGCAAAGTGAAAGATCCAGACAAACCAACTCTCGGCCTCGTAAAATTAGAGTTAATGAAGTTTCCATTCCCGACCCTGATTTAGACGATGGCAAGTTAGTAAAGGCAAAATGTGAAGAGATTTTCGACGAGAAATTAGCTGCTTGGAAAGCCGAGCGATCTAGCAAGGCCGCTGCACAAAAAATGGCTGCGAATTGCAACCAGTGTGGATCCCTCCAGCATTTAGCAGATGGATGTCCTAACAACAGTGAGCAGCAAGAGGAGGTGAACGCGATCCAGAATTATTCAAATCAAAAGAAGTACACACCACAACGTGACAATCCTCTTTTCAAGTGGGGTCCAGGCAATCCAAATCATACGCCGCCTAATCCACAATTTCCCCCGCCGCATTATGATCAAGTACCAGTACCACCGGTACAAAATAACTTTCATACACAAGGGCAGACGTCGAGTGAAACTCAACCAAATGATCAGCTATTGGTTTGGCAGCAGAATCAAGTGGCTGAGACGATCAGTAATAGGGAAGGGCTCACGAAGGTGAATGCAAAGATAGACGAACTTTCAAAGAAGGTGGGCGGAATAGACCAACTTTTCGGCATTGTGCATGATCTAGCTAAAAACATGGATCGAATGGAAAGGACTATGGGACAAATAGCAACTGATATTGCTAAATCGAATAAGGAGAAAGACAAGCTACCAAGCCAGCCGGAGCAAGCATCGGCAATTCACGTCCTTCGCAGTGGGAAGAAAATTGATAATGGCATAGAGAACCAAGACGAGGAGCTAGTCCCTAAACCGGTGGACAAGCTACATAAATCCGCAGATAGATATGTTCCTGGTTCCATTCAAGGGAAAATTCCGAGAGACACCTCTGGCATCGATGAACCACCGCAACCGAAGCAAACAACGATGCCGTATAAGGATGTTATTCCTTTTTCGAGCCGATTACGTCCAGCGAAGGAGAGAAATTCATGGAGTTGTACAATCTTTTGAAGAATGTGAATATAAACCTGCCACTTTTAGAAGTTATCAAGACGATGCCCGCCTACGTCAAGTTTTTTAAGGAACTTGCCTCGAGAGAGAGACGTTTGGCGATAACTCAATACGTTCCGTTACCGAAAGAAGTTAGCGCGATTTTCAAGAAGCCGTTACCACCTAAGGAGCGTGATCCTGGCAGTTTTTGCATAACGATTTCACTAGCTAATGGGAAGAAGGCAGTAGGTATGTTGGACCTTGGAGCAGGCGTTAATTTATTGCCTTATTCGCTTTATCAAGATTTTGATCTTGGACCCCTCAAACCAACAACTATGCGCCTACAGTTAGCCGATCGCTCGACTCGACGACCGTTAGGGATAGTCGAAGATGTTTTAGTGCAAATTGGGGAGCTTGTGCTCCCAGTTGATTTTATGGTTATGGACATTGGTGAAGTTCCGACTGAAGACAACGAGCACACCATTCTTTTAGGTCGACCATTCATGGCGACTTCACAAACTCTTATTGATGTTCATAAAGGGAGAATGACGATGACCGTTTTGGGCGAAACAGTGATTTTCTCTCTAAAAGATATTCACAACACCCCCTCTCCTATTATGCAAGAGGAAGGTTCGTTCATTGACCCCGTTGCATCATGCGTCAACGAATTACGAGAGATCGCAACTTTGAACAAGTTGAGCGATGGGAATGACACCGGAGTTTCTATCAAGGGAAGGGACGAGCGAGTCAATTCGTGTAAAGATTACGAGTCCTATGATCAAATGCACTTAAGTGGAGAAGAATTGATCGAGTTGTTTGGAATTGACATACGCGACATCGTGGCAGAATTTGGAGGCAATTCGAATATTCGCACAAATTAAAGCAAGAGGTGGAGTCAAAACCACCAATAAATTGTTTAAGGCACGATTTCCTCGACCGTAGCGAAAATTTCACTTTCAAAAATAACACGGGCGAGGAATGTTTAGACGATTGGGCGAAGGAGATGAAGAAATCAAGAAAGGTTCGCACAAGTGAAGTCAAGAACTTGCAATTCGAGGTTGGAGAATTAGTCTTGTATAATAACGAACGAAAGTACGACCCAACCGATTTTGGAGCTTCATGGAGCAGACCGTTCTCGATTAAAGAATTTGATGAGTACGGCGTAGCTACGTTGTACGATGAGATTAGCAAATCGTCCTTTCAAGCTCACAATCATAGATTGAAGCTTTATCATGACGGACGAGGTAAAAATGGCAATCGCAAGATGGTGGAGTTTGGAGATCCACCGTACGTAGGGAGATAAACAAGCAAGAAAGCGTCGAGCAAGCGACGTTAAATTTTGCGCTTCTCGGGAGGCAACCCGAGCAATTGTATCCTTTTGTACCTTATTTCTTTTTTATTTAGTTTTTATTTTTGATTTTTATTTGTTTAAGAACAGTTGGAGAACTCAGACGAGGAGAATTGAATGAACAAGCGAAGGAAAAGACGCCCAGGAATACGCCCGCGTCGACGCCGAGCACCTGCTCGCGTCATTCGATGCGGCATCGACGCTCGGTATCAGGAGATTCATCCTCTGTCGCGTCGACTGACGTGGCATCGACGCGACCCGCGGACCGGCCCAGAAACATTTAAAAATCGGATTTTTGGCCCATGACCCGACCCATGCTCGGTTGACCCGCGGGAATGACCCAAAACCTGCTTAAAAACAGCTCCCCCCCTCCCCTTTTCTCACTTTTCTTTATTCCCTAACTTCTTATTTTACTTTCTCTCCTTTGCAATTTTTGTTTTTCAAATTTCCAGGAATTCAAGCATTACGAAACCACAAAACCCAGAAAGTTACATTCTTGCAAGTCAATTGGTGTTCATAAACGGGCTGCAAGGGTTAGAACAATTAAGGGGCCAAAATTCGAATTCGGGCAATTTTCCGGAAACAAGCGGAATTCGGCGATTATCTACGAAGTACTTCGCTTGAAACTATCTTGGGATCGTTTTATTGTTGTTGTTGGTTGTGTGGGAAGTTTTTGGTGCTTGAATTACTCAAGTGCTTAGTTAGTTGAACACGCACGCCAAGTTTTCGACGAAATTCCCCAAAGAAGCACAAAGTTTTATTTTCAAGGTTTCTCAATCCCGTTCGTTCTCAAATTGTTTGATAATGTCTCGAGCGGGTAAACGCAAGGATATCTCGGGGAAATACAACGCACCGTTCCCAATTTTTGATAAAAAGGAAGGGGACATGTTCAAGAACATTCGGAAATGGGGATTTGCTACGCACCGGACTTTGAACGTCCAAGGAATTGCGGATGAGGCCTCGAATGGGTCAGAGCACCACACCGACCTTTTGCGTTATGTAGATGGCCTCGGGTGTGGGTACTTTGCCCAAATGCACTTTTCCGGTTTTCGAGAACTAATGCTCGAGTTTTTCTCGACTTTGGCGATTCGGAACGACGAGACGTTCTCTTGTCGGTTAGGAGGGAATGATGTGGCGGTCGACGAGGAGGTTTTCGGCAACATTTTCGGTTTCCCGACCGTAGGGGACCACCCGGTTGGAGTTCAAGGCTTCGATTTAGCCTCTTTTTGGGGGATGATTACCGGGGGAAACACGGGGGATTGAAAGAGGTTTCCTTGCTCGAGGATTCAAGAAGACGCCCTCTATGTCGTGTACAAGATCCTCGCCTGGTAGGCCAGGATACGTGCAAGACTTGGTTCGGGGTAGCTCTGCACTAATACAACCGGCCGAATGAGGAAAAGGAGTAGAATAGCTCTGTCTCCATGAAAGAGGTGGAGCTCTTCCCCGCCGTCAGTAAGGGCTGACCTGTTAAAAAAGGAAAGAAAGAGCAGAGGTGGTAAGAACTGAGTTGGAGGGAGAAAAGAAGAAGGGGAAGGCCTGGAATAGGGGGACCGTTTTCTAGATTCCCAGCAAAAGAGACAAGTGGGACCACTTGTCAGAGTTTGTTACATAACGATCCTTGATTCACGCCATGTGTTCCTGAAATCCCGGAAAGAGGTCCTCGCTGGGAAGAAGCCGTATATCTCTGATAGACCTGGACAGGAGCTTACGCCAGTAAATAGAATGCTAGGCCTGATCTGTCCGCTTGAGAAGCATTCTTGATAGGACGGTCCTGAGAACGATGAAGCCAGAGGTGGTTTGGTCAGACCTGATCTCCAGCTTACCTGAGGGGGAACAAGTGGGACCACTTGTTCAGAATATGTTTCCCCTAAACGGCCCATGATTCGCGGCACGTGTCCCTGGGATCCCGGCTGGGGTCCCCACTATGGCAAGCTATAAATATCCCAGCCTTGAGGCAGGGAAAGGTATGTTCTCTTGAGCACTCTCAGTTATTTTCCTGAAATACACCTCAAACGCTTACTGACTTAAGCATCGGAGAGGTTTCCACCGAAAAACCACCGGTGGTCCTTTCTAATCCTTATTTGTGGTGCAGGTCGGAGAAATATTAATCGTTTCCTGGTGCTGTGTAAATCTTGGGGCTATTTTCCAGGCTGAAACAACTGGCGCCGTCTGTGGGAAGTCGGATAAGCTAAGACGTGAGATCCTTTGTTTGTCTTATGGCTTCAGAAGGTTTGCGATGGAAGTTGGTAGGTGAGCTTGGTGGAACCCCCAGCTCCGCCGCACCATGGGGGATGCCTAGGTCGATAGAAACTTCGGCAAGGGGACCAGAGGAGACAGCGCCGTCGACGGAGACTGCACCAGACTCTACGCCGCCTCCGCTAAATAGATCTGTGCCGGCCACGAATGGTTTGTTTAATGAATCTTTCCTTTTGCAGCTCTCTGAGCTAATTGGCAAAGCCGTGGAGATGGCAGTGGAAAAGAAGTTTGCAGAGATGGCGCCGCCGCCAGCCAATGCGATGCCAGCACGAACTGAGCCGGTGGTGGACACAGAGCCATTGCAAGATAGACAGGCAGGTCGGGCTCCCTTACATAATAGGAAAGAGCACTTTTCTACCTCTGATAGCGAGACTACAAGCCAGACTAATCCAGATCTGGCTGAGCAGATGCAGAGTCTACAAAAATAAGTGAGGGAGTTTAAGAAGAAAATAGCGATGGGAAATCTGACGCCAGCGAGAAGGGGCACACCATTTACTGATGAGGTCATGCGAGATGATGTACCGGCTTCGTACCGATCCCTGGGATTCGAGTACAATGGAACCACGGACCCGTGGGACCATCTCAGTCGCTTTGAGATTGCGGCAGCCCTGCACAAGTTCTCGGACGCTGTCATGTGTCGAGTCTTTCCAATGACTTTTACTAAGTCAGCGCAGCTCTGGTTCAGTCAACTGCCACCAAGATCTATCAGCAGTTTCGATGAGTTCAGCTCAGCCTTTTTACACTAGTTCACGAGCTGCAGAAAGTATCAAAAAATGCCACTCGAACTTTTCAACTTAAAGCAGAAAGAGAATGAAAGCCTTCGCGCTTATATTAATAGGTTCACAACTGCCAAGTTAGAAGTGCCCTCAGCTTCTGAGGAGCTATTGGTGAATGCTCTAGCACAGGGCTTAAGGCGAGGGGAATTCTTCCAGTCATTAGCGGTAAAACCAGCCCTGAAATTTGGGGAGCTCTTGGAGAGGGCAGAGAAGTATATCCACCTGGAGGAGGCTTTAAAGATTAAGGATGAGGGAGAAAAGAGGAAAGAGAGATATGAAAGGGACAAAAGAGTCATGACAAAAAAACCCAGGTCAGAACTGTCCATGGGTCGATCTCGATTTGACAACTATACCCCCTTGGCAACACTTCCAGGCGAAATATTGCAGGCAATAGAGCGTCACCCAGAGCTCAAATGGCCCAAAACTTACTCACAGAGACCAAGGAAGGAAAGGTCAGATCGTTTTTGTCGTTTCCATAATGAATATGGACATAGCACAGATGAATGAACGCATTTGAAGGATGAGTTAGAAAGAATGGTCCAGGCGGGACACTTAAAGGAATATGTGGGTGTGAGGAAGGGTAATACCAGGCCTGGAAATCGAAACTCCGATCATTTCTCACAGGGCAAAGGTGGTCAGATGGATCCCCAGGACAGAGTAAGATCTGGTTTGAGAAGACCTGACCAAACTCAGGTCATTCATGGTGAGATTCAGATGATAACAGGAGGAGAGTTGGATGAGAATTCTAAGAGAACTCAACACAGTTATGTTAGGGCTGCCAAGGATCTGGTCAGAGTGGCCCGAGAGGTAGGGCAGGTAGTGGCCACACCCAACATTTGTTTCGGATCGGAGGACAGCGATGGCATTCTCGCCCCACATATGGACGCTTTGGTGATAACGGCCACCATTGCTAATTATAACGTTCGACGGATTTTTGTGGATACAGGATCTTCTGCAGATATCTTATTCTTTGATTGTTTCCAAAAGCTAAAACTGAATGTTGAATTGGAGGAGGTCCCCACTTCCCTGGTCGGGTTTGCCGTAGGAGCCTTAAAACCTATAGGAGCGGTTAAGCTCCTCGTAACCCTAGGGGAGGAACCATATAGGGTGACCAGGATGATACGTTTCCTGGTAGTTGATACACCATCCTCTTACAATGTAATGTTAGGCCGGCCATCCCTGAGCCAATTCCAGGCTGTTATATCCGTCTTCCATATGAAGATGAAATTTCCAACGGAAGACGGAACGGGAGAGGTCAGGGGTGACCAGTACACTGCGCGGCAAACTTATGTAGATTGTATACGACGAAATGAAGAGGAGAGAATGAGCAAGAGGCCTCGGATTGAGCAGCCACAACTAGAACTAGCGAGGCAAGGAGAAGGGCTGATGATGGTAGAAATCATCCCGGGCGATGCAAGCAGAGCCCTTCGAGTTGGCACGACCCTTAGCCCCGGTGTGTTAACGGACCTGGTAGCCCTTTTAAGAAGTAATGCAGATGTCTTTGCATGGTCCCCCCAAGACTTAGTAGGAATAGACTCCGAAGTAGCCGAGCACCGCCTCAATATTCGCCCGGACATGAAACCGGTCAAGCAGAAGAAGCGCAACTTTGGGCTAGAGAAGGAGGCCATCATAGAAGCGGAGGTAGAAAAGCTCTTAAAGGCGGGGCACATTCAGGAAATACAGTTTCCAGAATGGCTCTCGAACGCAGTACTAGTCCCAAAGACGGAGGATTGGCGAATGTGCATCGATTTTCGAGACTTGAATCGTGCTTGTCCAAAGGACCATTACCCACTACCGAGAATTGACCAGCTCGTGGACTCCACCTCTGGATGTGAGCTTTTGAGTATGATGGACGCCTCGCAAGGATACCATCAGATTAATCTAGCTAAAGAGGACTGGAAGCGCGTCAGCTTCATAACCCCGAAGGGAACGTATTGCTACGTGGTCATGCCCTTTGGCCTCAAGAATGCAGGTGCCACATATCAACGGTTGGTCGATAAAATGTTTAAAAATCAGCTTGGCCGAAACATGGAGGTATACGTTGATGACATGCTAGTCAAAAGCATAAAAGCCGCGTCACATGTGCAGGATCTAAAGGAAGTTTTCGACACCTTACGCAAGTACAAGATGAAGCTTAACCCAAAAAAGTGCACGTTTGGGGTCAGAGCTAGAAAATTTCTAGGTTACATGGTCACGGAAAATGGAATAGAGGCAAACCCTGAAAAGGTAAAGGCCATCGTGGAAATGGCTGCACCGCGAAATGTAAAAGACATGCAATGTCTGGCAGGGCGAATTAATGCTTTGAGTAGGTTTGTATCCAGATCTGCTGAGAAAAGTCTCCCATTCTTTCAAGCCCTGAGGAAGAAGGCTAGGTTCCAATGGAATGAAGAATGTGAGGAAGCCTTCCGGTCATTGAAAAAGCATTTGGTAAGCATGACCTTGCTCACAAAGCTAGTTCAGAGACAGCCCTTGATTTTGTATCTATCTGTGGGACAGCAAGCGGTCATCTCTGTCCTGATCAGAGAGGATGGAAGAATTCAGAAACCAGTGTATTTTTGGAGCAAGGTCTTGCATGAAGCAGAAATCCGGTATGTAGAAGTAGAAAGGGCGATGCTAGCATTAGTAGGAGCTGCCCGGAAGTTGCGGCCGTATTTCCTTTCTCATACCATTATCGTGCGAACCAACCTACCATTGAAGAGTATAATCAACAAACCAGAGGCGTCGGGGAGGCTGGTCAAATGGATAATAGAGCTGAGCGAATTCGACATTATATTTGAGCCTAGAA
>BMAC01000013.1:235926-272798 GCA_014905375.1 Phtheirospermum japonicum
CCCACACCGAGTATGGACGTCGACGAGACCAACAACGAAGATGATGAGTCTCGCGAGTTCTAAACTCGTTCTATCTTTATTTTTATTTATGCTTTCTTTTTTTTAAAAAAAAAAATATAAAATATAAAAACCCAAAAAATATTGTTACTTTCTTTGTTTTTGTGTGTTTTATTTTTCTTTTAGGGCATTTCGTATCACGTACATTGAAGAAGTGGCCAATTACACAAATCGCGACTAGCGGCTCGACTACTATTTTTTCAGGGATGTTTTCTTTTTCCTTCCTCTTTTTGATTTTTTTGGTTGTGTTTATGGCAATCCGGAGATTGCCCGGATTTTTAGAAGGGGGGTGGTCGAGTGTGATTTGTATTGATTAAATTGTGTAATTTTATTTGATACTTGGCCTGTAATAATTATATGCTTAAACGTGATTAATTACTATTTCTACGCTTAATTGTGTTGTATGGCTTGCCTGTCGAAGTTGACTAAGTATGATTATTTGTTTTCGTCTTCGAGCGTGCATAAGTGCATAATTTTTTAAAATTTATTATTATATATTGTAAAATGGTACTTGGACGCAATCGATTTCGCAAAACCTTAAAAACAGCGTCAATTCAAAAAAAATTCATGCAAAAAGCCAGCGAGTAGCCTGAGTGTTTATCATCTTTGCATGTGCTTGAATGAGTTTCAGTTTTGATATCTCTTTGAAACCGTTGTGTGTAGTCGACTTTGAAAATGAAGTTAAGGCGCATAAAAACCCTATTCCGGCCATATTCATAAATTTTAGCCACTTTAAATTCCGAATGAGCCAATCATAGCCAAATATCCATGCCTTTAGCCATGAGTGATGTTGAGACGACCCTACAACCCATTAAAAGCGTGGGGTAGGAGTTCGTATTTTTATTGGTTATTTGAGTCTTGGAAATGTTATCAGGAATTTATTATTTTGTAATTAAGGACCACCATCCGAAAATTTAAAAAAAAAAATTAATACCCCATAAAAATGATTATAATAAAGGGGGGAATTAAAAAAAATAAAAAAAATAGGATGGTGGATAGTGTTGATTAATTGCCTACGCGCTTGTAAAGGCTTGAGTTTAATTGTTTATTTTATGAAGCCTAATGTTTAGAAGGCAAGAGTTGTGTAAGAAGCTTGTTTTAAGCTTCAATTGTGCTTAAGTGGTTTGAGCTTTCAGGCGGTTTACGGTTTGCGAGTTGGGAAATAGCCTATTTAAAGGCTACATTATGAGAGTTAAGTGAGGTTTTTATTTTTGAGCGAGGTGAAGTATTTTGCTTCTCGATTAGATTATGTTGAGTGAGCGATGAGCCACATGACTTATATATTCCACACCCGCCCAAAGATCCTTACACTACAACCCGTAAAGACCTTTGCTGATTCTTAGTTTTGACAGCACACTTAATTTGCGATTGAAAAGAGATTAATTTTCTGTGCTTATTCACTGTACTTGTAATTGTATGATTTAAGTGTATACACGTCCCATGTAGAAAATACTTGAGTGCTTTTGAGCGTACTTATATATATTATCCTTCGTGAGGAAGCATGATTTTATTTTGAAGCGACAAATTAATAATGGTCAAGTGTTTGACGTTGCGTGACTTGTACTTATATTTTCAAAATTATCTATGTAGCATAGCACGACTCTTTGCTTGAACTTATTTTCATTCTAGTTATACTTCGAAATTATCGTTTGTTCGAGGACGAACAAACCAATTAAGCATGTGGTAGTTGATTAGAGTAGATTTGTCCTTATTTTTATTAGCTTTTTAGCTCGTTTTTATATTTGTTTTTGGTATAAGTTGGATGATTTCAGCGTAATTCCGTAATTTTGTAATTTCAGCTTATTTTACCGTATTTTGATCTTAATTGATGCAATTAGGTGATGTTTCATTGTTTTTCACCTTACAGCTAAGTAACCGGAAGAGTTTAGCGCGTAAAAGATGAAGTTCGATGTTCAAGAGTAGAAGAACAAGCTTTCCGGTGAAACGAGTAGCAAACGATCGAGAAATGGAGACCGACGCTCAGTCGCGTCGACTGACGCGACCGTCGACGCTACGTCGACGCGAGCCGTGCCAGCGAGCCATGGTCCGCGTCAGCCGACGCAAGGACGACGCTCTGCCGACGTGACGTTCTGAAGCGTCGACGTCGACGCACCAGGACGACGTCGACGCTAGCTGCTGAAGCGTCGATGTCAACGCACAACGTCGACGCACCTGCCAGCGACGCGCGCACCCTGCCGACCGCACATGCCGAGCGCTGCCGACCGAGACTGCCGACATTCGCCGAGCGCTGCTCGGCGTCGCGCTCCGTCGACGCGACGGCCCAGAATTCAGAAATTAGGGTTTCTTGTGCGCCAAGACTCCTAATATCTATAAAAACCTCATTTCTTCGGATTTGAGACAAGGAGAGGAGACACAGAGGAGAGGAGAAGACCCAATACTATTTTAGAGTATCTTAGCTCATAAAAACAATAAATCCACGTCTTATAACAAGATTTGGAGACGAAGATCAAGGGTCGAAGTTCTACGCGCCCGAAACACCGATTTCGCGCTCGAGAATCTATTTTCGCCCAAGATCAGCGTCCAAACTCCGGAATAGATGGAGCTTTTCATTGATTTTCATAATTGCAATAAGTACTCTAAACTTTAATTTAATTTCTTGAATAATTGCTTAGTTAAATCCGTTGTTAATGCGAGACTAGTTAAATTAGTTTAATCGTTTTTATGCTCGTATTTTGGATATTGATTAATTTAGTTTATTTATGCGATTTGGTTCATACTTAGCTAATGTTTGTGGATTGGTATGATTCGTATGTTAGCAATAGATTCTTAAATTCATGCTTTAGATACGTTAATTAGCTTTTAATCTTCATAGTGTTAATCGATAAATTAGTTATTGCTTTTAGTTGATAGTTTAGAATAATTAGTTTAATCAGTTTTAGTATACTGCTTAGTTCGTAATCGATAATCTAGTTTAAAGTACTTAGTTTAATTAGTTTAAATTGTCGTCTTAGTTTATAATGATCGAATCAATCTTTTCAAACCCCCAAATGTATATGTATGTTATGCAGAATTGAGAAAAACATTGATAGGACCGAACAGTTGTTTCCTCGAGAGATACGACTCGAGTCAAACTCATCACCCTACAGTTACCTCGTACACTTGCGAGCAAACTGACGTGCTTTTAAATTATTTATTAAAACGGGGTGCACAAAAGTTTGAGTCACGACGCAATACAGCAAGAAAGAACACCGGCGACTACTTGGAGCCACTGTCCGAGATCAAGAAGAACTTCGAATTTGCGTGACCAACGGAGGAGATCTTTTCATCTAGGCGACAAGTATTTAGTATCATGTGTTTGATACTTTAGTTTTCATATATTACTTCTAGTCTTTTTGTATTGATTGTGAACAAAGAAAGTAATATAGTTTTCGGGTTTGTACACCCAAGTTCACAAGTACTTTTACTTGTGAACTGAATTTAATTTGCTCTGTTCTTGAGTTTAAATTTCCGCTGCATATTTTAGTTAAACTCTGGTTGATGTTGGTTTCAGTGTTGGTTAACAATTAAAACAACATCATATACTGATACTTATTTTCAAAATCATAGACCTACAAATTTTACAATTCCTATATTCATTCTCTATATTGAGTGATTATGTGTGATGGTCTTTTTATTAAGCGTTATACTACTGTAAAGTAATCAGATATAATGAATCATAAATCCTTGATCATGTTCATGTACCTAATGATAAATATAGAATAAAAAGTTCTCAATAAATTATGTTTGTATAATGAGATCAAATAGAATCAATAAAGTTATTCAATTATGTTTAGACTCACGAGCTTATTAATAGTGACGATAATATTTTGAATTTAATTAAAAATATTTGACACAATATTGGACAAAGGTTACTATGCAATCTTCCAAATTGCTATATGTCGAACTAGAAGTTCATTTATACGAAAATATGTTGTCGATAATATATAGATAAAGATTTTATGCTACAAGAGCATTTTTGCATGTGGTGGATGATATTGAAACTTAAAGTTTCATTTAACTGATAATGTAGAACAAGATCATGAATGAAATAAAATCCTAAAAGGATTTTGATATGCTTGAAGCATATTTGTAACATTGTCAGTTGATATGATAAGATATGCATTGCACTCTTTTTTTTTTCCTTAATTGAGGTTTTGTTCAATTGGATTTTCACAGTAAGATTGGCAACATTACGAGTATATTAAAAGAAGAATGTACTCTTTTTCCTTCACTCGAGTTTTTCCCAGCGGGGTTTTCTTGGAAGGTTTTGATGAGGCATATTCATTGCATGACAATGACGTAGAAATATTAACATATGGTATAAAACTCATAAAGAGTTAATATCAAAGTTTGAAGATATTAATTGAAAAAAGATAGGCGACGAACTCAAGAACTGCTACCGGTTGAAGCCAAGTGAAACAGTTGTACTATTTTTCCTTCGACCAGTTTTTTGTTCCACATGATTTTTCTAGCAAGGTTTTAGTGAAACAATACTTGGATAATATAAATTTGAATTCGTGTATCATACAACTCAAATGAGGCTACATAAGAGATGACAAGACAATAAATGTATCTCCCAAGACCTTCTACACATAAGATGTCCAAAAGAGTAGCGACATCGATATCATAAATTCGCTCAAGTGATAGTTTGGCGATCTTATTCATGAAGGCATTACCAACATCATCGTTTAGAAAATTGATACACAAGATTGACATGCATTAACTAAAAGATCTAAAGTAAAGGTATTTAAGAGAAGTAGCGTTATTCTCTTTATTTCTTGGACTAGATTTTATCCATTATATTTTCTTGATAATAGTTTAAGATCATTCAAGTAGGAATATTAAAATTATATTAATAAGTTTTCATTGTAATACTAAAACTTAATCTTGTACCTACAATTTAAAAAACTCACATACCCATAATAAAATTACTCGTTTTTATTCTATTTTTATATTCACTCATATTGTTAATTCTATTGACACCGTGCTTAGGTGTCAACTTCACATTCATTCAAATAACATGTGTCATTTTGTTATTTAGTGAGAATTTGATGTGGCAATCTCAAATCATTTTACATAAAATCCTTTCTTGAATGTAAATTTATTAGGGGTATAAAATATCACTTTTTATATTCACTTGGTCTTCCTAAAAATTTAAGTTTTGCTTATCTTTATCTCCTCCCATACCTCGACGCTTCCATCTCTCTCCTTTTTTTTTTTTTTTCCTTTACAATTCTTTTTATTTTGCATATTTCGATCTGGTATTCATGAAAATCCTAGATTCAATTGAAGTTATATCGTTAATCTGATCTTCTCTTCAAGGCTAAGACCTTTTCAACACCTCTCACTCCAAAAATGTTGAGGCTCAGATCCAGGTATGAAATTATGAGGCAAAGAGGAACTCAACCATGCCATGGCTGCGAACCACCCCAGTGGTTGCCCCGCCAAGATACGGGTCGGTTTCCCTCGTTGCCTGACCCATTTGCTCAGAAAAAAAAAACTACTCCAGAATAAAAATCATCACAGCATCTCGCAAAAAAGGCAAACAAACAGAGTGGAGATTACAGCGTAGAACAACAAATCTAGATCTGAGTATGAGAAATTATACCATAAAACCACACAGAAATTAAGTAATAATAATATTCATGGCTGAGTTTTAATAGAATTCTACTACCATAGTGCAGAGAATTTGTGTCTCTATTTTGGATAGAGAGTGAGATGTTAGAGAGTCGGAGAGAGAGAGGACTTTGTGTGAGTGGTGGTTTAGCTGAAGGAGAGTGATGGGATGAGGTGGGGTCCACGCTCAAGGGAGGTAAGGGTATGTGAGGGCACGTTTTAGCATTCATAAGTGCGTGAGGTTTTTTGTTTGTTTTTTTCTGGTTCATCTATGTATAGGTCCCACAATTTTTCAGCAGATTTGGACTGCACAATATATTTATACTAATAAATTTATGGGAAATAGGACACGCAATTCACTGTTGAACATCTTCTTCATTGTAGCGGAGTTAGAATAATTTGGAAACTTTCTCCTGTACAGTGGGTGAACATTTTTCCCCTTTTGAGAATTAGTGGGGACAAATTTGTAATTTGAAGAAAGACTCGGTGAACGAACAAATAATTTAGCTCTCCACTTATAATGACTCTGAAAATCACGTAACGTTTGGATCTTTCAAAATACATGGATGCCGGACAAAGCTATGGTTAAACATGTTGTTTCATACAAATTTTAGGGAATCTATTTTGAGGTTTCATAAATTGATTTAATGATTCATCTATTTTTTATATAAACATGGAAAGTTTTAACTTGGTTAAATGATATGTAAAGTGTTCCAATTATAATTGTTAAAATTAAATCATATCCATAATTTATGTTTTGTCATTTTTTTCAAAGAGTAAATCACATCCATATAAAGTGTGATACTAAATAAATTAAAATATTGAGTTATTCTAAGTGAGTATGTTTTTTTCTTGATAAATTATATTTATTCGCATACTTACATTGCGACTAATTTTTGGATCACTTAAACTAAATTAACGCAAATAAGAAATTCTTTATATATCAAATCACTGCATTATATGGAGTTAATAAGTAAGATTTATGAAGTGAACAATCTCTAAATATATTAGTTTCTTAAGATTGTAAACTATTTGTGAGTTCAATAATACATACATAGGGAGTTGATATATAAATACATATTTTAGTTGGATTAATATAAAAATTGTTAAATTTATGAATGGTGACATTAAATATAATGGTTGTTAGATACAAAACATTAGGTAAGATTAAATTAGTGTGTGAATATATAACCGATTCATTAAAAATTAATCTTATAAAAATTGAATTTCCTTAGTGTGTAAATATATATCCGATTCAACTTATTAATATCCATTAAAAATTAATTTTCATTTTCGTATTTTTTTTTTTTAATAAGTTGGGTCAGGTGGTTGGAAAGTAGAAGATAAATCTCAAATAACTTGAGAGGTCTAGGGTTCGAACCCTTGTCAACACCCTTATATAGGGTTAGTGATACCACTTGAGCTACAAACTCGTGGTATCTTCATTTCCGTATTTGATGATGCAACATATTAAAAAGAAAAATTGAATTTTCGTCTATTTTAATAATAGTTTCCCACTACAAACATATAAAACAAATATTTAGAGTGAACATATATAAAGTGTGAGTAAGACGGTTAATGTAGTTTAAAATGAAGTTTTTCAAAATTTAAAGTGAACAATAATTTTTTTCCTTTGTATTTATTATTCACCTTTTGAACTTAGTGAATTATTTTTTTTATAGGTTTTGCGTATTTATATATATATTTTTTGCAATATCTCGAAAAATTATACATTAGCTTAATCAGATAAACCACATTGTACATTATATATTTACCTTGGCTAAATCAGACAAAATAAATATTCCCTGAAATCAGGAATAAATCAATCATTCTCATCCATAAATTACGTAATCATTCCCCTTTTATGCAATACTTTTAAAATCGGGCCGGACATCGAACCGGATCAATAACTGGTTCACTGGTCTGACCGGTTCAACTGCTTTTAAAAAACCGGTCATTAAACCGGACTCCTATATATATATATATATAATTATGCAATATAAATAGCAACAATATTAATATCGTATATATCACGTAAAATTCTGTTATCCAACATATCCATTCATAATCAATCTCATTTTGTATGAATTTATTATGATAACAAAAGTTTAGAATCATTTAAAATAATATTGAAATAAAAAGTTTGCAAATAATGAATCTTGATCATTTAAAATTCAAAATCATTTAAAATCTTAGGATCAATTAAAACAATCTTGATACTAAGTTGATATTTGGAATAATTCGAACTAGAAAAAAGAAAAAAAAAATTAGAACTGATTTTTATCGGTTCACTGGTTCACCGGTTTTACCGGTTTTTAACAGGTGGCACTGGGTCATTAGCCACCCAAACTAAGTAAAAAACTGGACCGGGCTCGGGACCGGATCTCTATTAACCTGGTCGGGCCGGTCCGATTTTCAAAACACTGCTTTTATGAGATTAGATACCATAAAAAAAATTGGTAACTTCATATGTATCTATAATTTCGTTGAGTAAATAAATTACGTCCATATATTTCCAAGATTCTCCAAAAAACTAATATAGATGGTGAACATACCGACTTTCATGGGATTAGATACAATAAGAAATTGGTAACTTCACATGTATCTATAAAATATTTTATGTCGGGTTGTTTGGTCAAATTTAGAAGGCATTTATAAGCTCTTAAATTTTATAAATTATGATATGATTTTAGAGACAAGGTTTCACCATACTTGGATTAAGTTTAAAGATGTTATAATGTTGGTAATTTAATTAATTTAGTCAAGATTAAGAAAATAAAGATTAAGATCTAAAACTAACTAGAATCTAAAGATTAAAAAAAACTTTTTACTCTTAACTTTAGTGGGGGAAAAAGAAAAAAGTACACAGTAAGATTATAACATCCTCATTCTTTCATAATCATGCAAAACTGAAACTAAAAACATTTAAAAGGATTTCTTCCACTTTGAAAACTAAAGTCGAAAAGAACAAGAAACAAAAGCACAAAATTTTCCTTTTTTACCTTATTGGATACCACCGTATCATCTGTGTAATGATTTATTTTTTCTTTTCCTTTGTCACACATCAGCCATATTTTTCCTTTAAAAGACTTTGGTGCTTTATTTATAAGAATTAAGAGGAGTTAATATTATTGATATGACTATAATTAATCTATATAAAAAACCATACTATGGTGCTTTATTATATATAAATTAAGAGGATTTAATATTATTGATATGATTGTAATTAATCTATAAAAAGTCATTAACTCATTTACGCCCTATTATATAGGAAGAAAAGTGGATTGGGAAATATTTTGGCAAATATTATAAAAAAGATCATTAATACATTTCAGTTATGTAAGATTCAAATCCGCTTTTATATAAGAAAATATATTAATCATTTACACCCTATTAATATATTGCAAGATAATAGAAGGGAAAGATTATTTCTCAACTCAGATTTTCTTAAATGCTTTGTCAGCGATTATATAAAAAGTCATTCATTCACTTACGACACCTTATTTAGGATTACATAAAAAATCATTAGTTCATTTACAGCCCATTATATGAAAAAAAAAAGTTATTAATTCATTTATGCCCTATTATATCTTGAATTAATTTACCACCTATTATATAGGAAAAACGTGTACGGATAAGATTCAAGAGAAGTTGAGTTGAATATTAATTTGACACCTATTCCAATTAATATAATTCTAAGTTTGTAACCACGGCCAACTCTACTCACAATCTCTCGAGTCATGAATAGAAATTATAAGTTGTGAAGATAATGATAATACTGTTAATAAGACGATAAATGTTGTTTATAAGGGAGTTTTTAAAAACCTCAAGTGAAAATTTTGAATATTGTTGAAGGAAAAACACAATTAGTATGTCTTCGTCAATATCTTTATGTATTATGGAAACATGTATTTAATTCTCCTATATAAAGGGAGTCTTTGATGAATAAGAGAACCCTAATTTTTATTGTTTCCTTCATCTCCTTTGTATCTTATATTATGCTTTTTCTTTTACACGTTATCTTCACGATCCTCTAACCTATTGAGAGTGATCGAGTAAGCCTCCATAACCAAGGCAACAATTATACAATTTTCGTACATCAAAAATCTAACTGCGTTGTAAGTTTGAAAAATTATTTTCTCACATTCCAATCGTTGGATCATGTTACAATTTTTACTGCACCTTCAAAACCTTTTGAATTAAGTTCTAAACGGTAGAGATCGGATTCGGAGATACGAGAAAGTATATATATAATTTTCAACAAAGCAGATTTTATTTTCAAAATGTTCTCTGCAGCATTTTTCAAAACATGATTTCTCACAATGTAACCGTTGGATCAAGCCAAAATCTGGATATATTATTCTAAACATATACTAGTTTGATATGAATGGTGGATATTTGAATATGGTGTCTGAAAAATCCGATAATGAATTTTGAATAGAGCTGATCATGTTTCCCGAAACTGTCCGCCCAGCTTCTTTTAAGAATTAAATTACGCACAATCTAACCGTTGGATGATGCTGGATTTCGGATATAATATTCAAAAGATGTAGTGGTTAAATATGTACAGTGGGGATCGGGTTTGATGGTCTATGTCATCAGAAACATATCACAGATAAACCTATTGCAAAAATAAAATTAGGAAAGAATCGTGACTTTCCTTCAAGGTAACTCGAATTATCCTATTATTTATTAAATGAAACTAATAAATATTTGGTTATATGAATATAAGGCATGGCATGTATTATTGTGCATTCTTATACAAAGCATGTATATGTATATATGTTACCAATGATTATATGCATGTGATATTATGTGTAATAATGACAAATATGAAGTTTTGCAATACATTAATGATATTCATAGAGTACATAATATATTATCACTTATACCTTTAGATGATTTCTTATTTAGAAATCGTAAATATATTTATTTACATAATTAGATGAGAGATTGATAATAATTTTGCCAATATGTTTAGTTAATCATGAATTTCGATGAATTGATAGATTCACGTATGTTGGTAGATTCATGTATGTTGGTAATTCTCGATGAATTGATAGATTCATGTATGTTGGTAATTCTCTTCAAATTGATTTTATAAGCTACTTTCAATGTATGCATCATTGATTGTACATTTACATATTTTCATGATAATGAAAGTTCATTAATGATAAATAATTGTATAAATAAGTATTGTGATAAAATATATTCACATAATATCAAAGAAAAAGATATTCTTCAAATTCATTATCTTAAGAAATTGGTTGAACTAGCTCAATATAAAAACAATTTAATATACTCAAAAGAAATTGAGTACTACCATCATTGGTTTGATGTGGAAACTAGAAGAACTACAATTTCACTATAATATCATCACCAACCCAATTGACAAATAATCGTGAAACTAAGTCAAAGTCAATTCTTTAATGAACTTGAGACTCATATTGACCCCCAAATCTTATCTACTTATTTGTTAATACTGCTAACGCCATACCTATGTGTCAATTAACCATTGCTCCGGACGACATATGTCATCACTCTGTAGGTCCGGATTCTGAGTTGTCAGCTTATGATGGTTCGGGTTAATATGTTACCTTTTAGGGATTTTTAGCCTATGTATAAAATAGAACTTTTTTTTTATTTTTATGCTAACCTTAAAAATCTAGGGTTTCTGTATTTTTCTCCGGCTCTCTCCTCTCGCCGCCCGTGTAAATCACCAAACCCCTCACTCTCTCTCTCCTCCCTCGCCATAATCGTCCGCCCTCATCTGGAAATCACCAAACCCACTCTCTCTATCTCTCCTCCCTCGCCATAATCGACCGTTGTTCTGCCCCCGACAAATCATTTCCTCGAATCGCCAAGCTATCTGCAATCGACCCGGATGGGCATCGACATGAAGTGATTGAGCTGTTGATTTTGTTTATAGGCTTCATTTTTCCTTTTATTTTGTATGGATCGTTAATATGTGCCCTGTCGATTTTGTTTATAGTTCAGTACTTTGAATATGAATTAGGTTTTTGGATTATGGCATTGGTGTACAGTTCAGATGAATGAAGTAATTGTATGTATTGAAGAAAACTGAAGACCTAGCATGGAGATATGATCCTGAAACATATTATAGGAGTTACTAATATTATTTTCATCTCATTTAGCTTTCAAATAAATATATATTTAGATAATTAGGTCTGTTTACAACTATCAAAAGGAGAACAAAGATGAGCGGCTTGGTCTAGAAATCGTAGGTTTGATTGCACACCTGAAATTTTATGTTTCATATTTGTTGTTTTTCGGTCATTAATATTTTGCCTGTCGATTTTGTTTATAGTTTTGTATTATGAATATGAATTAGGGTTTGTGATTATACCATCAGTGTACAGTTCAAATGAATGACTTAATTATTTGTATACTGGAAAAATGAAGAACTAGCATGAGATCATGAAATATACTGTAGGATTATTATAATGTTAAAATACCCCGGAATATGAAAAAGGAAAAAAGAGATGAGAGGTTTGAGTTTGAAATTGTAGATTTGTGTTATGTATTGGAATTTTGAAATTGTTGTAGAGTTGAAGTGCTGAAGTTGACATTTCAATTATCAATGCAGGGAGAAAGATTTGGATGAAGTGTTGCAATCCCAAATTGTTTATTCCAATGTATCGAAAGGCGTTCTTGCTAAAGCAAAAGATTTAATGGCAGCCTTTGGGACAGACGATCAGGCTAAAATATGTTTGGAGGTTATGAATCCACTTTTTTGCTGTTACTGTTGTTGTTTGAGTTTGTGTGTGGGGTTATGCCTGTTTCACTGTTTTGATAATCTTAATAAACTGTATTATGTGCCTTATTGTCCGTTCTATCCCTTAGGAATCTTTGGTACCAATATTAGACGTTGAACCACACAATTRTGTGTTAAATTATTGTTGTATCTGWTTAGAATTAATGTATTTCATGTCATTGTACAACTGCTGAGTAAATATGGGCTCTACTGAGAAATTCGCTGATTGTTGCAGATTTTGGAGAAAGGAGAGCTACAAGTTGCAGGAAAGGAGAGAGAATCACAACTATCGAGTCAGTTAGGGATATTGCGACCATAGTCATGCAGAAAACAATCAACCCTGAAACCCAACGACCTTATACCATAAGCATGATCGAGCGACTAATGCATGATATCCATTTCGCCGTTGATCCCAATAGCAGCTCAAAGAAACAGATCAGTTAAACTTTCACTTCCGTTTTTACTATAATTTTCTGAATTTGACTAGATTTTGCTGGTAGTACCATTAATTTGCTTCATTTGTTTATTAAAAAGGGGATTAGTTTTACCAGCTTTAGGCTTTTTTCATCATTAGTTAATGGTTTTATTCAGTTTGAAAAAAAATTACTGCAGTAGTTGTATGGTAATAACTCCGATATGAAGCTTCAAAAGCAATTTCCCATCAAGAGGTCTCCTATGACACTGAGGTTAACTGTGTCTCCTATACATAATAATAATATACATGCTATTATTAAACCTAATCCCCGATATGTTATTATACATGTATAATAATATACATGTTATTTTTCATAATAATGAACATTTGTATGGTAATAATTTTTTTTTTCTGTACATGTAGTTCATGATATTTTAATCGAATGCTGTCTTTTTCTTCAATTCTATTCTTTCATATCAAAGATCACTCCTGAAGTAATTAACCATTAAACCTGAGGAGCCCTTTTCTTTGCTTGCATGCTTAAGCACATATATGTGTATTGTATTTTTGTGCAGACTACAAAAACAGTTATCCCATATATAAAAGACTTGAGGAAACAAATAATTGAAATATATTTCTTTATTTCTTCATCTTTTCTGATTTTTCAAGAACGCAAGAAAAGAAGAGACTTGAGGAAACAAATAATTGAAATATATTTCTTTATTTCTTCATCTTTTCTGATTTTTCAAGAACGCAAAAAAAGAAGAAGAGTGTTATAGCACTGTGTTTGGGGTTTATGTAATTGTTGCAGTGTTCAATTGGGTTTTGATTTCAAAAAGGTTTATTTCTTTTTACTATTTCAAAAAGGTTTATTACTTATATGGATTAATTATTTTTTGAATTTACAAATAATTTCGTCCGAGTTCAAGCAATTTTTCGATCTGCTTTTTTTCAAACTAGTTCTCGATTATGTGTTTCGTATTTTGATTGGAAATACGGATGATACAGAATTCAGATTTATGTTCAGTTTCGGATTTTGATTGGAAATTCAGATGATACAAAATTATTTTGATATGTTTATATACTATGATGATGATGCAGATTTTCATCAATTCTCATCTGAAATCTGCCTTTTTTGATTTATCTTTTCCATCTTTATATTAGTTTTAAAATCAGCTTAAATATATTATGAGGTATGTTGACTTTTTGATGAGATTTTGATCAGATAATTATTTTCATGTTTTACTTTCTCTGATGACTTTTGAATATTTATTTTTATTAAACCTTGAAGATCTATTCAGAGCCGTTATTTTGATTTGTATCCTTTTTGATTAGTTTTTGAATTTATTTTATTTATATTTTTTTTAGGAAAAATAATATCTTTTCAATAACAAATTCTAATTAAAGTTCAAGAACTAGCCTCTTACTTCAAATTAGGTATTAAATTATTAATCAAACTAGAATCTTAAAATCAAAAACCTATTACATTTAGTTATCCAATTTGCATTAACACATTACGCAAGAATATAGTATATATTTATGAAATTATCGCCTAGATTGTTGACTTTTCCTTCTCTTTAACTTCTGAAGTAAGCTCGAGTGCTTTTTCCGATTCATCTTCAGATTTTCTAAGAGCCCGTCTAAGGCCCAGCACGATGAATAGGTTGGTGAGCATAAGCAGTGACTCGGCCCCACCATGAAACCAGTCGACATTGGCCAAGGATTTTACGTAATGCTTTTCTGCATAAATTCATGCTGGTATCGCGGCAGCAACAAAGGCAAGCAAGAAGTAGAACTCAAAAAGTGTGAGTCTTGGGGCTGAATTTGATTTGGTGATAAAATACAAGAACCCATGTAAGGTATCAAAGAAATAGCAGATAGCTGAGATGTTATGACCGAAGAATCAATGTTTTGTGCCCATGAATCATCATCCACTGGAAATAAGAACCCATTGTATACTAACACAATCCCTTTATTATTCCCTTTGAAACGGAATTGCTTCTTGGGAATGAGAATGGTTTTTCTGCTATCGCCCCAGGGATTTGTCTGAAAGTTGTAATCTTTGTTTAATAACGATAAACCCACATAAATGGGATGTTTCAAATAGTGTTGAATTTGCACGCAGCTTCCCATTTTAGTTTTTGAATTTATTGATTGGGAACCTTATTTTTTATTATATTGCTTAATTTTAGTTTTTTATCATATTGTTGTATTACTTGGTATTTTGGTGGGTTGTCATTTGATTGGTATAATATGGTTAGGGAAAGTTCCAAGGGGAATCGAGATTATAATTTCAGTAATATTTTCCTACTTTCCTTTTTAAGGAAAATAATGTGTGAATTTTATTTTATTTTTTCAGCAATCATCATGTTCGAAAGTGGTGGCCAAAAAATGGTGGAACATGAAGGATGATAGAGATTAATTTCATTTTAGATTACAAAAGTAATGGTATGTTTAATACAATTATTCATTGTTATTCTTTATATTATCATTTTTGGAATTTTTGTAAAGTATACAACTTATTTTTCTTAAAACCAGCTTTGTAAAAGGAAGAGTGAAGTACGAGGACTATAAATCGTTTAAAGAATTATCAGGTAATCCAAAAAGGAACTTCTCTTTGTGTTTTTTAATTGTGCAATACAAATTTCTTTTTTCTTTGAGTCTATGGGAGTCTAGACTAGGATGATGGAACGAGTTTGTATAAATGTATCTGTCTTGCAGAATGAGATGCTGCAGAGCTTAACTAATCGTGCTGGTGTATTTCACTTATCCTATTTATATTTATTGATTGTATTTGTTGATTAAAAAGTCCAATATTAATGACAATATGGCTTGCCCTCCGCTCTACTAAATATTACAAACTCATGAATTTGGTGATTAAATATCATATTTATGTTATTCTTAATTATATTGGCACAAGTATATGGAGTTTAGTTATGGTTTTGATTTGTTGGTACAATTTGTTGGATGTAGAAGTTAGCAAGATTATATCAAGACAATAAAAATCCTTTCCTTTTGGCAAAGATTGACGGGTATGTGATTGCAACCCGGAAAGAGATGAAGGGTTACACTGCTTTTTATTTTTCTTGAAACATTAATTAGGTCCTGCTTGGTTGAGCTTATTGAAGGTGCTTATAGCTTATTCCATCACAATAAGCTCTTTTAGGCTGCTTGGTAAGAACAAATAATAAGCTCCTGATAGCTTATTCTGCCTAATAAGCTCTTGTTCAGAAAAAGGTACAAATCGTAACTTTTTCTAATAAGCTCCTACATTATTTGATAAAATTATTTTTTATCCTTTTATATTGTAAAAATATATATTATTTATAAACTAATATATTACTTTATATTTTACGAAAATATTTTTATTAGTCATAATTAAAGTTTTATTTATTATTATAATTATTTTTTTATTTAATTTTCAAGTATTTGTCTTTTTTTAAATAATCTTTTGGGAAGTCTTCATTAATTATTATAACTTTATTTCTTTTATTATTTATATTTTTCTTTTTTTATGTATAATATTTTATATTTTTTAATCATGTCTATATTGGTAAATTAACCTTCAATCAGCTACTTTAATCAAATAATTTACCAAGCACTAATTGAAAATCAGCTACCAGCTATCAGTTATCAGTTACCAGTTATCAGCTGTTTGATTCAGCTCAACCAAGCAGGGCCTTAGTGCATGTATTGAAACTCAAATAAGTCCTTACTAACCCAGACCAAATCAATTCGTGGTTTTAATAATTACCTTGAGCTATATGCTAGGTTGTGTGAATTTTTTTATTTTTTATTTTGATAAACATTAGGGAAATTCATTTCACTTAGAAATGGTATTATTTCTAAACCAAAATGTATCAACTCTTTAGTAGAGCAACAATTTTAAAATTAATAATTCATAATCGTATTCAAGTTTGCAACCTGAGGATGAATTAAATTCATAAATTGTTATATTTTGCTTTGTCAATATGATCTATGAAGTGTTTTGAGTTTTGTTTTGCAGTGTACGCTAATAATTTACTTTCTCAAATTTACAGTTAATCCCCATACAAAGAGGTTTATATACTTAATGCCTTCATTACGGGCCTGTTCTTGGCCTCATCTTCAACTCCCCTCTTTTATTCGGTAGAAGTCCCATCAATAATGTTGCAAACTTTTTTTTTTGGTTCTGTTTTAGTATCTTTAATTCATTTGAACTGTATACTATTTTGTTAGATTCTCCTAGAAAAAGTACTTGAATGTAATTATCTAGCTATGTCTATATTAGAGATTTGTGGAGAAAGGTACGGACTTTGTGTTCTAATTGAGCAATATGATAATTACTCATTAATTTCTTATGACTGATTTCAATGGTGACGAAGAAGGGGCTCCAAAATATATGATAGGAATCGAAAGTAAAAGGTGGGGATTATTATGTGGTGAGATATTGTTAGAATGAACTTTTTTTAAAGAAAAATACACGTTTTCAAATTTATTAAAAGATATTAAAGAAATAATGTCTAACCCACATAAGGAGAAAATGTAATAATTGATAATAATTGATAACAAATTTTTTAAGTGATTATGAAGTTATTATCTTTCGAGAGGTATGGTGGTTTTAATAATATATTTATAAAAAGTAAATGGTTGGTTGGTCATTCAATGGTACAAGATTGGTCGTTACCTAATTTGGAGAACGCATTATTGAAGTAAAGATTCTTTCAGAAACTAATATTGGAATGAAGGTCTATATTCCACGTACGACATTGAGTCCATCGGATAGCAGGGTCGCGTTTAAATATCAGAGGAGATAATTTCCACTTATTATCTGTTTTGCAATGACTACAAACAAGAGTCAAGGTCAAACTCTATCTAATGTTGGTTTGTACTTACCAAGACCTGTTTTTAGCCATGACTAGCTTTATGTCGCCATCTCTCGGGTGAAGAGACATAAAGGATTAAAAATCTTATGCTGCGACAACGATGGTAACATTGTTAATAAGACAACAAATGTTGTTTACAAAGAAATTTTTCAAAACCTCAAGTGAACATTTTCTTTATTGCTTGAATAATTCAATTTTCAATTTTTAAATTTTATTTTTTCAATTTTGTTTTATTATGTATTTATTTCGTTATACCCGCGTAATACGCGGTGCCCTGTTTCTGGGTGTAAAGGGTTTCTTGAGCCCCAGCATTGCATTTCTATATTGCCTAAGCATTACATATTAATAATATCGTGTATAAAGTAGGTTTTCAAAATTTAAAGTGAACATTATTTTTTCGCTTTGTATTTAATGTCTAACTTTTAAACTTATTTTAAAATAAATATTATTTTTTTATGATTTTGTTATCAATGCCCGCGTAAGCGCGAGTGTCTACACTAGTATTGGAAGTATATTTAGTTACAAAGTTTCAATAAACTTTGGGATGTGCTCTAAATGAATATATTTGCAATATTATAAACACTACTTTCAAGCTTAAGAATCCAGTAAAAAAAATGTGTTTGATTGCTAAAAAGGGTTAATGACATTGATATATTGCAACTAAAAACATGTCTTACCATATGTGGAAAAGAAAGCCACTTTAAATGATAACAAGTAGTTGAGAGATACGATCTCACTTTATTTTTTTTCCACTTGTGCAAACATACTAATGCACTATTATAATATTAATTATGATAATAAGTCATTGAGAGACATGACATTACTCTTCATAATACCAATGTTAAACCTCTAGATAAGGAAATTTCTTGAGGTTAATTAGGATCAATATGAATAGTGGAAATAACCTCAAAGGAAAGGGGAAGAGTCATGGTGATCTCTACCTATGTGGGAAGAATAAACCACAAGGTGAGATATATGTAAGAGTTCGTGATATTTATCGGTCATGGTAGAAGTCATGGAGGTTCTCAAAATAACATTGCTTAGTCAATGGATATCCTCTATTTTGACTGATGAAATTTGTTTGTTTCTTACTTTACAAATAACTTGTGAAAGTATAATCAATCATTCATATTATATATGTGATGTGGACTGATTTAAATTAATTATTATTTTTGGATTATTGGTAAATTTTGCATTTCATTATAAAGCATTGAATGCAATTGAATTTATTTACCACACATTCACATACAAGGTTCATGAGTAAACTTTTAGATATAATGTAACAAATCTAGCAAATGATGTAAAATATTATAATGAAAAGTATTTAGTTCAAATATCTCTAAAGAATGTGAGAATTTGTCGAGGAATAGACAATTATTCACTGAATTGATATTTATATGTGACAAAGTCTTGTTGCCTAGTGGCACATTGATTAAAATCCTAAAAGCTTAGTATGGACCAAGAGCGAAATGAACCTTATTAAGTTTAATGTTATTCATGTTGATGATTATCATTAAGCAGTATATTATGAGAATGGAAATATACCTTTAATTTATGTGGAAGAAAGCACGTTTTAGAGTCAATATAGTAATTTCACTTTACTACTTTTTGATTATTGAATCATAAGATATGACCAACAAAGAACTTTTGGACACGACTCATTCAAGTTTTGACACGACTGGCATGGATTCTTTAGTTATCGTGATATGATGGTCCATATTATAAGAAATTAACATAGACATCTTTTATTTTGAGTGGAACAAAAAATGAGATAGAAATTCGATGCACAGTATAGTGTCGAACTAATGTTGTTCAATTACAGCTAGTGCATTCTAAAGTACTAGAAGTACTACAAACATTCATATCTCAATGATACATCACTCAATTTTTTTCAAAACTTGTTCATTAGCAAATTTGTATGATTGAGACCTGCATATGCTAAAGATACAAAGTATAATATTTCATTCTTATAATTGATAATTGGTGATGCATGTGGACATAACCATTCTAAATGCGGATCATTCAAGTATTTTATAATTTTGGTTTATGTTTCGGCACGTATTGTCCATAAAAAGTTTGCATTTTCAAAACTTCTAGCCCATTTAGTATGACTGAGGACTCACCACCCTTATAGAGCACCCAAACTCATAATGCTAGAGAGTTTACATCAAAAGTATTTGATGTCTATTTCATTTTAATCAAGATCGATGTAATGCATCTTTTACCCTAATGTGCATATATAATAAGGTCTCAAAGAAGACACCATCGAAAAGAATATAGATGGTGACTAAGAAAATATTTATGCGCACTCATATATTTGTCTTTGCACAGGGTTATGCAATACTACACGCAACTCTTTCTTATTTATTTATGAACCCCTGCTAACTAGATATTTTGCGTACCAATTGGTAACTGGATATAAGCCTGATAATTCATATCTACACATATTTGATTACGCAGTATATGTGCCTATTGCGCCCCACAGCGCATTCATATGGGTTTCTAAACACAATTAAGTATTTTGTTGGATATGAATCTCCAACAGTCATCCACTATTTGAAACCTTTGATAGACGATCGCTTTCTCGCTAAATTAGCGAATTTGTCACTATAATGAGATAGTCTTCCCGTCGTTAGAGGGAGATAAGAAACAACATTTTCTAATGGAACGACAGTAATAGTTTCATACTATGTCTCAATATGATCCCTGTATTTCACAATATAACGTGAAAGTAATGTAAAGTGAATAATTGATCTTCAAAGTATAGAAGACTCAATTTTTAAAGTGATGAGATCATATAAATACCAGCTGTAAATGTGTCTGCAAGGTTAAAAGTCCTCATAAAGTGCACAATGTCGAAGATTAAGACATTGCGATCATACTTAGTGGAGGTGTGGTTGAGGTCATGACGACCAAAAGGAACAAGGGGAGGTCACTTAGTTCGACCAATACTCTCACAAGGAATAAGATGGCATGTATGGCACAAATTCAATTAATCATAAATGAAGATAATGACTCTCATGAGATTATCTCTGGTTATACTTATGTCCATGAGTCATTACTGGAGGACGCTCAGATATTTAATATGATTCCGGAGAATAAAAAATCTCAATGTACTATGAGAGTTTATATAAATTGATGGAAAGATTTTCCATACACATTGATGATGTATACACTGTTGCTCAAGAAATCATAAAGCACGATGGTATCGAGCCACGCTTTATTGAAATGGCAATATAGAGCAAATTGACCTAAATGTAAAGAATCAATCCAGGTAGAACTAAATTCACTGATAACAAGACATGTATTTGGTCTGGTAGTGCTAGCCTCACCAAGTGTAAAGCCTGTAGGACATAAACAAGTTTTTATCAGAAAGCGTAACGAGAAAAATAAAGCCATGAGATGCAAATTTAGACTTGAAGCACAAAGTTTCTCACAACGCCCTAGAATTGACTATGAGAATATGTACTCTCTTATAATAGATATTATAATTCTAAAGAATGAGAATGCATCTTATACATGTGGTTACATCATATCTGTATGGGGATTATGATTTAGAGATATATACGAAAGTGTTTGCTGGCCTTTCGTTGCCAAGGCAAGTGACTCTGAGCCACGGAGTGCTTTTGCAATTAAATTAAAATAATCACTTTATGGATTGAAATAATCTAGACGGATGTGGTATAACCGTCTAAGTGACTACTTGATTGGGAAAAGATACTCTATGCCCTTACGTATTTATAAAAAAAATAAGTTTCAGATTTGCGATTATAATTATATATGTCGATGAAAGGAACATAATTTTCACTCTTAATGAAATAAGAGATATCGCTAGTTTTTAATTTGAGATAATTAATCATGGAAAAACTCGGTCATGTTAAGGCTTTAAACTAAAACCCGAGTTTGTGTAATACTAAATTCTACAGTTTGCATATATTCAAAAGATGATCAGGCAATTAAATATGAATTAGTGCAATATGCTAGCACTCATATGATTGGTTAAAGTGAAGGTATAGGGAAATATCAATTTCGTCAGTGGAATGCCGAAGAACTGGTGGGAGCTGAAATTCTCTACCTAAGTACAACATGCACATTATTGTACCATTACTAATACACTTGACCAAATATTAATTTCTAAAAATTATTATCTTGATTTAACTCAAGAAAGCGCAATGTCACTGGAATGAAATCAAAATGTACTTTGAAACCTAAAAGAAACCATTGACGCGAGTTTATTTTTCCCATTCATAAATATAATTGGGACTGCAGATGGTCTTGTAACCCTTAAAGAAAATGTTGGGTTTACTTCCTACTGTGAAGCACCAAATAGTATCATTGATAGTTACTCATTCGATCCATGTAAAGAGATCATAATCATACATGTAGTAGTTCGTGATTATCAATGGTAAATGTTATGACCATTCATATATCTGGTAATAGTGGCTTGAACTCTATCACTGAAGAACATGTGATAATATGAGTAATATTACCACAACTCTACTATAACCAACAACTATGCACTTTCTCAAGAATCAAGTAAATTGAGAAAGTGGAAACTTTCAAAGTTCTCTTGATACATGTACATATCAAGGGAGGTGTAGACTTTAAGAGGAGTCTCAAACAAAGGTGTGTTGTACTCTTTTTCCTTAAACCAAGTTTTATTTTTCCCACTGATTTTGTTACTTGGAATGATTTTAACGAGACAACAATGAACCTTCGTCAATATTGTTATGTATTATGAAAATATGTATTTAATTCTCCTATATAAATTCACCCTTTGACTTGGCACAAAGGGAAGTGTTGAAGGAAAAATACAATTAGTGTGTTTTCGTCAATATGTTTATGTATTATGAAAATATGTATTTAATTCCCTTATATAAATGGAGTTTTTAATAAATAAGAGAACCATAATTTTTATTATTTCTTTCGTTTTCTTTGTATTTTTTTCTATTATGTTTTTCTTTTTACAAATATTTTGTATTATTAAATAAATCTTTTAATTTAATTTTTTGATTTTATTTTTATTTTTATTTTTATGTGTTCACTGTATATGTACGCGCTGTATATGTACGCGCCGGCATGTCGCGTAAATGCGGTAACCAAACTTAGTATTACTCTACTTTATCTGTTCACGACATTATAGTGGAACCTATTAAAATGATTATAATGGGAAAAGTGCAAAAGCAACGTTTAATTAATGAAATCTTTGACTCTGTTTGGTTTTCGTTTTAAAGACAATCTTCTTAATATTATATAATTTCTCTTGCATAGATATCACATCAACAATTTTTAAAGCTTTAAATACCCAATATATAATTATTATACCTAAATCTAAACCAATACAGAATCATTACACCCAAGTCAAAAGATACAGGTCCCACAAGGATCATATCATTACGCAGCACCTTATCGGATCTTAATATATTTGAACATGGAAAGCCACTAAAAAGATCAATAATATAATAATCTAAAAATTTTGAATTAATGTTTTTCTTTCTTCAAGAACTAATAAAAAAAGTATCATATTGAAAATTTAAAGAATATGTATGAAATCTAAACAGAAGTCTATGGGTTCGAACCATGGAATCTCATCGTGATTTGTAAAGCATGCATGGATAGAGCATTCTTGTCACACTACACTATTATTATTAATGAGTCTATTTAAGTCATCTTATTTATCAATTCTGTTTTAATATGGGATAAGTCTTATTTTTGAGATAGAATTTATTTCACTACTCATAACTTGAGTCATAATATATTTATTTTAAAAAATTATATTAAACAAATAAATATATAATTTGATATTCTAACAACATAAAATACATGCGATTCGATATCATTTCGTTTTACTAGAAAATAGTGGAAATAAACTTTTTTAGGGAGATAAAAATTTTTGATGAGATAATGAATGGATATAATTTATGTTTTTTAAGTAATTGATTGGATATAAAATTATTTGGTAAAGAAATTTTCAAATGGGACCCACAAAAAATTTTGTGTGGTGGGAATTAATGATGGTGAAAATATGAGAGAAAGAAAATAAAATAAAGTTTTTGTTTGTGTGGTGGGAATTAATGATGGTGAAAAGATGAGAGAGAGAAAATGAAAAAAAAATTATGTAGTTGAAATTAATGATAGTTGAGAGATAAGAGAGATGAGAGAAATAAATGAGAGAGAAATGTTGAAAACTTTTTTGATGAAAAAAATGAAATATATTTTTTGAGTTATAAATAATCATTTGTTTGCCACTTTTCTCTTTGGGTAGTTGAGGAAAACCAAATTTTTTTGGAAAAAAAGTCCATTTCCTTAGAGATGACAACTTTGGCCTGGCCCAGGCCCACCCATTTGGAGCACCTCGTCCCATGTCTCCGTCGTACTGTCCCGTATAATATTTTTATTTTTTAATATATATTTGTATATTTTCTATATATATATGCTATTAATATGCTATGGCTTATACTTATGTAAGAACTTTGCATATGATCAAAAAACTCATCTGCCTCTTACATTTTTTGTGATAAAATTCAAGTATGGTTACCAGTTCGACGGAGACAAAACGTAATCTGATTTACCTATCTTTTCCTGGGAAAATAGACTTACGGAATAGTGGACGAATTTGTTTTAAGGAAAACGTGCTGTGTAAAGTCCCGTCTATTTACTCTTAGAATTTATTTAAATTAATTTGATTATTCTTTATATCACTATTTTTATTTCATTTCAATCGAAATGTTTTATTACAATAGTATTTTATTGGAATGTATTTTGAAAATTATGAAATTTTTATTTCTATTCATTTTATTGTGAAGCGAGATCAAATACACATTGTATATTTTTTATTTTGACTAAATGTATTAAATTGAGCTCAAAATCCTTCAACGTTATACTAATTAATCAGCCCAAAGACTTGAGCCCATTTAAATTCAAGCTGACCCGCATTTTAAGGCCTAAATATTTGGTCCAAGAGTTTGAGCCCATAAACAGCCCAAGTGTCTTAGTTTACTATTTCTTCTCCTTCCATCGGTTTAGAACAATAAAAGAAGGCAACAGGGAGGGTTTCTCTAATTTCCTCCAACACCTCACATGATGCGTGTGGTTTCGCCGGATTCGTGACAAAAATCTAACCATAGAATCATAACAATATTTATACAGTAGATAGTCAATTTAGTAAGGTTTCCAACGCCACCTTCTGGCTGACGATCGGAGCTCTGGATCATCCGCAAAATGCCGGCAAATTTCCTGTGTGCTGTCACAATTCGGCCGACTCTGTCAAACTTCGACGGCCGATTCCCGGACAACGGTAGGTCTATTTTTGATATATTATATATCGAATTGTTCATATTGACGACTAGTATTTAATTATCTAGTTAGTTTAGTGAATCGATGCCGGAAACCTCCTAATAGGGCTGAGAACCGGCACTTGTCGGTGACCACCATTTAAGCCATTTGGGTTGTCGGCAACTCTTGAACCTAATGTTAATTGAAAGCTCTTTTCTTTAGAAACCTGTTTTTGAACTCAAATTTAGATGCTGAGTAGTATTTGTGAGGGTGTGTATTTTAGTCCGTGTGATGGGTGTGCGTGAGTGTGTTGTGTGTGATCGTGTGTGTATATCTGTGTTGTCGCAACTTGTTGTTGTAGTGGATGATGGCGTGGTGGTCGTCGGAGAGGGGCTCGTCCGATAAAGGGAGGAGACGGGCATGGAAGGAGGTTTTAGAAAAATTTGGAGCTGAAATGAAATGGGTCAAAAGTTAATGGATATGCTTTTAAGAATTAGGTAGAGTTTTGGACCCAATTAAGATTTTGAAAATTTCAATTTGGCCCCACTCTAGTTTTCAATTTAGTCCTCTAAAATTAAGTTTGGATATATTTTGAATTAACCCCAAATCAGAGTCTTCAAGATATCAGATTAACCCACAAAACTTTTCAAAGTTCTAAAAATCTCATTTTGACCCCAATTACTTTATTAATTTTTACAACTTTCTTATTTTTGAGCCGAAATGGGTCAAACGACTTCCAAATGATTTCAAATTCGAACCATAGCTTTGCTATAACATCCTTCTATGTAAGACGTATCCAAAATTACAAATTTACCATTTGAACTCCAGATTCAAGAATTGAGGCCCGAACATTCTTATTATCATATTCTGCGTTGTAGATTATTAGTTTCACTTCCAAGTGTCCTAGGATCTTAGATACCACTTTATATATTTTATATTTATAATTTTTATAATTATATTAATTTTAGGACTGTACATGGGCTTTTTTTTTTTGAAAGTGACGTGGCCTTTCATGTATTAGATCGGAAACCTCATAAAGCCGTCGTAGCAATATCTTTGATTCTGGAAAGAAACTCAATGAAGGTGTGTAAAACTTTCTTAACTAGGGAGTTTGAATACTTTCAAATCATAATGCAATGTTTGTGCTTATATGTGTATTTCTAACTGGAAAGTTTGAGATTTTCCAAATCATGAAGCACTTGTTGCTTCAACATACTTTTCTGATTGTATAAGCCTTTTGAAAAATAGTATATTGAGGAAAAAGATGCAAGTGTGCATTGAACTTGTGCTTGTGCTTAATCATAATTCCAATTATATGATTTTCTATCAAAGGTTATTGATATTATTTGAACTCGACTGTTGTTATTGGTCGTCTGTTATCAAATTTTACTGTTAACTATTATTGATTGTCAACTGTTATTGTCTGTCACTGTCTGTCAGGCACGAGTAATTTGAGAACATTAGTAATGACTTTGGCAGAGTAAGGAGTAACTACCAACTTATGTCGATTAGATAGTAGGTTGACGTGAGAATTTTTCATCTTTAGATTCTCAAACATGAACATTGATTCTTTCACTACGTAACCTCAACCTCCTTCTACTTTCGATACTTGTCCGAGTTCTTGTTTATCTTGAAGAGTTGTTCTTGTTCGAAGGGCCTAACCTTTTCATTGCTAATAAGCCTACCGCGAGCGGCCGAAACCGCAGCATCACCAGTAACTCCAGTGGTTTGTATCAACTGACACGAAAGCCAAAACGACAGACTGATTCCTTTCACAACCACCATGGCTGCCTCAGCTGTGCCCAAACTATCGCGCACGACCAAGTCCGCCACCATCCATTACCACAAATCCTTTCTCTTTCGAGCGATGATGTGATGATATGGATTATGAATTTTATTATCATTCTTTCAATTTCAAAAAATGAATTATCATGAAATTGTTTGGTATAAAACATAGATGCATTTCAGTTTTGATGACAACCCCTCAGGATTTACTTTTGACAACATTAACATAATTGGACTGTGCATCTGAAGGCATAAGTAGTCCCATTTTATGTAAACTTTCCTTTTTTAAAACACTAACTGGAATCTCAAAAGGATTCTTCAAGAGGTCTGATACTGTACAATCTACTTTATAATTAATCACATTGATCCCAATAATGTACAATAAAATCATAGGCGCAATATATCAAGTATTGAACAACTATTGATAAATGATTTCTTAATATATATATATATATATATATATATATAAGATAAGATAATAGTCTATTTTAAGATTGTAGGGAAAAATTTTCACAAATAATACAACTCGTCAATCATTTTTATAACGCATAAAATGAAATTGAAACGCTTATATATAAAATCAGAATCACGTGTTCAACACGTTTTTTTTAAAACAAATTCGTCTCTATTCTAGACATCTGTTTCCCAGGATAAGATGGGTAAATCGGATTACCTTTCGTCTCTGGAAAATTGATAATCATGTTTGAACTTTATCACAAAAAATGCAAGAGGATAATGGACTTTTTGATCAATATGCAAAGTTTATTCTAACATAGGCAATATGTGGAATCTTCTTGTGTTTGATTGTTGTATTCTTAGCCTCTATATAGAAGCCAACAATTGACCTTTCAACTTGCAAATTAGTTATACATTCAATACTCACACACCACCACCACCCCTCCACTAGTGTAGAGTTACAAGACTTAATATTATAAGTAATCCAAACATTATTTAAGATAAAAGGTCCAAGAAAGTTATAATTCTCCAACATATATTTCATATGATTATTTAGATTTTTATACGCTTGATATTATATTTAACATTTATACATTCACAATGATATTTTTTATGAATAATATACATTAATGAAACAAAATGAATGATAAATAAACTTACACTACTACACCCCCCCCCCCCCCCTATTTAGCATTGGTTCTTTTTACTAATAGGCATCAGTTCTACAACCGATGCATATTAGACCGATGCTAAAAACTGGGACTTTAGGCATCGGTTCTACAACCGATGCTAATAACTGACATAAGCATCGGTTGTTAAACAACCGATGCCTAATATACATATATCGACATCGGTTTTGATTAAACAACTGATGCCTAATGTATAAATATAGGCATCGATTGATTAAACAACCGATACCTAATGTCCCTCTCCAGGCATTGGTTGTGGTCAAACAACCGATGCCTAATGTCTATATATAGCATCAGTTGTTTGTCCACAACCAAATCAGCTTCTCATTAGTGTGATTTGCCACAATAACAGTGTAGAATATACTCAAATGACATTTCTCATTTCCATTTTAAACTACCCCATATGGTTAGCTGCATGTTTTTTTTGAAAATGAACATGAAAAAGGAAAATTAGTCACTAATCTAATGAAACAAAGTGAGTTGACACTGGGAAAAAGTACATAGCATTACACGATTGGTTTAAGGTTTTTCTTCTTGGTTGGCTGATTTGATAAAATCTACAAGAGTAAAATACTTGAAATAACAGAAAAGGTTCTCGCCTCCGGGCTTGGTTTATCTGTCGAGGAGGGCCCTGTATCCAGCCCACTGAGCTTGCTCGATTTCAAGGACTTGCACATAGACTTGTGTTTTTCCTTGCGGAGATGATTGTTCAAATTCCTCTCACATGTGGTCGCCACTTGACATAAAGGGCATGTCCATTCCGGTTTAGCTTTCTGAGTCGTCGTCAAATGTCTATTTTTTGAAACTGGTTCTGTTGGTGTTACGTCTTTAGTATTAGATGTGAATTTGTAGGTCTATGGTTTTGAAAATAAGTATCCTAATAAGATGTTGTTTTCAATGTTAATCAACACTGAAACCAACATCAACTAGAGTTTAACTAAAAAAAAAAGCGGAAATTTAAACTCAAGAACACATCAATTTAAATTCAGTTCACAAGTAAAAGTACTTGTGAACTTGGGTGTACAAAATCGAAAACTATATTACTTTCTTTGTTAACGATCAATACAAAAAGATAAGAAGTAATATATGAAAACTAAAGTATCAACCATATGATACTAAATACTTGTCGCCTAGATGAAAAGATCTTCTCCGTTGGTCACGCAACTTCGAAGAACTTCTTGATCTCGGACAGTAGCTCCAAGTAATCATCTTGCTTGTGTTCTTCCTTGTGTTGCGTCGCCTGCTTCTTCCGTGCGTTTTCAAAAACATCTCCAAGCTTTAGTATTATCTTGTCTTAAATAGAAAATCCTAGAATCCTAAACTTGGTAAATAAGTAAAACAAATCCTAAACTTAATCTAGGAAACCAAATAAAGTCCTATACATAACTAGGAACAAAATCTAGAGTCCTAATTTATTTTGTGCCCAAGAAAGGCAAACAACTAAAATAGGAATTATTGCCAAGAATAAATTCCCAACAATCTCCCCCTTTTGCCTTTCTGGACAAAATACTATGACGCAATAAAATTCAAACTAAAACACTAAGACTCCCCCTAAATTAGAAAACTCCCCCTAAATAAAATAATCATTGTTTACCACCCAACATAAAAACAAACATTGTTTATTCAACCGCCAAACATAAAATGAGGAACTTATTGACTCTGCACCCTCTTCGAACGACGAGGGGATGTCGAAGTTCTTTCACCCCGATCCTTTCTCTTTGTCAATAATTTATTCATTTTCTTCAATGCCTTGTTTCGGGAACGGATTTTCTTCCTTCTCTTCTCACAATCAAGACTCTCTAAAGCCTCGGCAGCAGCATCATCATCTTCAGCCGCATCCTTATCAGCATCGCCATCATTATCTCCCACTTTTTGTCCTGAAGGAAAAAGGGCCTCCATGAAGGAACCCCGAAGCGCCTGCAGCTGGGCAACCTGTTTTTCAATCCAAGCAACATGCGCACGAATAACTTGAGCAGGAATGTTGACCATGTTGGTACCAGTGTTGGGAAGATGGGAACCAACACCACTAGCAACACTTACCCGAAAGGGCGCCTGCCCAAAGAGATAAATAACCCTCGCACAAGATATATGTTTTCCCCGAAAGGCGAACCATTCAGCATCACCAGTAAGCACGTCGGTCAGAGTAAGCGGCAAGCCTTGATTCTCAAGTACGCTAAAGATCAGCGAGGGGAAGCACAAGGAGGATGCAGACTTGGTCGTGGCAAACTTAGTAACAATATCGAACACATGCTGCCCAAAGCTAGACTTGGTTTCTCTCCCAAGCTTATACAAGAACTGGGCCTGAGTTCGCGTGTCACATGTAGTGTTCTTGGAGGGAACCTAGTTACAAATGGCCACCTTATGTAGAACAGAGTAAAGAGAAGAAAGACGGGTGATCGACAACTGCTCAAACCATGCATTCACCATTACCCCCAGACAAGAACGAGATGACCTCATTCATATTATCCACAGTAGAATCCCCACGATATGGTTCAGTCCCAAACATCTCATCAATTAAATCAGGAGTAAAACTAAAAACCCTTCCACGCATAAAGATTTTTCCATAATTCACAGACTTAAGATCAATAATGGAAGGAGCCAAATTCGCATAAAACTCTAGGACTGTATCGCGACAAAAGGCATAGCGGTGGAGACAATGGAGTACATACTTTTATGCTGAAAGAAGGCGATCAAATTTTGCTTCTCAAACACCTCAACAGGAACTCGGCGCTGAGCAAGAAAATTATGGGTTTGGTACTCGGAAAATAACTCCTCGGCATCAGCAGTCAAGAACCTCTTAGAAAACGGTTCCATGTCTTCAATCTCAATGGTCTGAGAGGGATTTCCAGTAGAGGAGTGGGAATGAGCGGAGGTATCAGATGGGATCGATCCGCGATCAGGAGAAGCAGTATAAGCAAAGGCAGAACTGGGGGACTAGGCAGACTGGGATTGCGGAGATGTTGGTTTGGGGGAATCAACATGAGAACCAACATTGCCCTTCTTTGCTGCCTTGGTTTTCTTCTTTTCGTCCTTGTAAGCAGACAAGATATCACGAAGAGGAACATCATAAGAGGAATCAGAAGAGTACTCGAATAGATCAGGATCAAACTCGGGTTGAGTCTCATGAATAGGAGATGGAGGAGGATCATCAGCAAATGGTCTGGAGGAACTTGACACCTCTCTATAGAAAAAAATCCAAAATTATATAGGGATGAGACGAGTACTCGATTTCAGTAGAGCCTGGTGAAACCTTGATGGATGCCGGAGGGTTTTTCTTGTCAACTAGTTTCGCAGTTTGCTTCTGGCAAGGTGTCTTCTTCTTTGTCAGGCTTGGAGCAGAAGGGGGCTCCGGCGCTACAACTGGAGCACCAGGAACATACTCTTCATCATCAGGTTCCGTCAATCAGCACATTGCATCTTGGACCTGCTTGGCTTTTTGGAACGGCCAGCGGCACCACGCCAGGGGGAATATTGCACAATCTCTGGGATTTCTTTAGGGTAGGGTTTCCAACCGGTCAAAACTTGTCGGCGACAAATGACAAATCAAGTGGATTGTCAATGTCTATCTCATTTCCGGGTTGCCCTGGAAACACCTGTGCTTCTAGAGCAACGTCGAGCGGCGCAGGAACATGCACAACATCTTGAGACTCGTGTGGTGGCGAGGGAATCGGTGATGTTGAAATCGGTGGTGGGTTTGTAGGAGAACCACCACCCACTTCGGCGCGAATGTCCAGGCCACCAATTTTTGGATAATTCGCAGGGACCTTTTTGCCGGAACGCCTGCCGGTAAATCAAGAAGGGTTCGACATCCTGAGAATTTCAATAAAACACAAGAGCAACAAAAAAATCGAAAAAGACAGAGAAGTATGCGAGAGTTGGAGGGTTTAGTTTTAGAGGGTTTATGTAAAAGTGGGGCGAACGGTAAGAAAATCAGATATTTAAGCAACCCACAAAGTGACCGTTGCCAAGGAGAGAGAAAAGTGGAAAATAAAAGGAAATAACCCACCCACCAGCGAATTTTTGGCCTAAGGCTGATTTTCTTTCCTTCATAAAACAAACACCACTCCCCCTTAATGTAGGATACATGATCCCAATCCACTTAACCATTATCTCAAAAAATTTAAAATTAAAATGCATGACTGTACTACAAAATCAACCGAAATATAGAGCTGAATTAATTGAACCATCACCACAGTAGAGTTAATCTTTTGCAAGATGAGATTTCACTCTCCAAATTAATCTCTTTATTACCTGTCCAACCGTCCGATTGCAACTCCACTGAAACACTTGGTTATCAAGATTCAAAACACAATTAAGAGAATTCAAGGTAGATACGAACACAAGCAATAGAGTTCACAGCAAGAGGTCATCTTCTCAAACTATGAATGTCCTACTGGATGCCTAAAATTCATGACCTAAAAAGGTTAAAATAATTCACATTATGGTTTTAGTGACTTGATCAGTGTTGATTTTCATGACTGATGACATTATAACCAATATTGCTTCAGGCGAAGTCAATGGAAACAGACCCCTTAACCTAAGTTAATGACTACGTCAAAATCACTCAATGAGGTGAAATTTAAAGATTGGATCATTTTTTAACCCAGATTTTCTTCATCTTTTTAGAATTTTGAAGAGAAATAGCTTATCTTCAGCAATTGCTATTAACACCTCTTATTTTTAGACCTGGGAGAAAACCAGTTTCTGCGGGAAAGTTCCACAATCACCTAATTGAAGAGGTTAGTCTTTTTGTCATCACTTTTATTACAACACAAGACCTTATTTCACTTTCAACCAGACTCAATGCATTCAGATTATGTATGTAAAAGAAAATAAAAATGCATGCAAAAGTATACATATGTTGTGAATGATGTCAGTTTGGGGTGTCACAACATCAAAACCAACATTGACTTAAATATTGCACACACCGAGATCTCTTCTCAAATGAGAGAAGGTCTTTAAATCTAATGCCTTTGTGAAGATGTCAGCAAGCTGATTGTTTGTTCCTATATGCTCAAGGCTAACTATCTTCCTCTTAACCAAGTCTCGAATAAAGTGGTACCTTATGTCAATGTGTTTGATTCGAGAATGCTGGACTGGATTTTTCGAGATATCAATGGCACTGGAATTATCACAAAGCACCGTCAATATTCTACTGTGTAGACCATAGTCCTCAATCACTTGGTTCATCCACAACAATTGTGTACAAGCACTTCCAGCTGTAATATACTCGTCTTCAGCTATAGAAAGAGAAATACAATTTTTTTTGCTATAAAATGAGATTAGATTATTACCCAAGAAAAAATTGCCCCATGTAGTACTCTTTCTATCCAAAACATCCCCAACCCAGTCTGAATCAGTATAACCCACAAGTTCAGTACCAGTTTCTTTAAAATACCAAACACCTAATTCAGTTGTACCAGAAATGTATCTTATGATTCTTTTTAAAGCTTTTAAGTGTGACTCTTTTGGATTTGACTGATATCTAGCACACAGACACACACTATACATAATATCTGGCCTACTTGATATCAAGTACAAAAGACTTCCTATCATGCTTCTATACATGGTGTTATCAACACAATTACCAACATCATCTCTCGACAGTTTCAAAGTTTTGTCCAGTGGTGTTTTCTTATGTGTTTCACTTTCCAACCCAAATTTCTTAACTAAGTTCTTAGCATACTTGGAATGAGAAAGGAAAATACCATCATCCAGCTGTTTGATTTGTAAACCAAGAAAGTAAGAGAGATTACCTTCCATGCTCATCTCAAATGTGTCGGACATTCGAGTTATAAACTCTTTACCATCTACTCATTAGTAGATCCTAAATAACATCATCTACATAAATCTGGACAATCAAGATGTGCTTATTTGAACTAAGGAGAAATAAGGTTTTGTCAACCTCTCCTCGTCTAAAATTTAAAAAGATCAAGTGTTGAGCCAACCTCTCATACAAAGCTCTAGGATCCTTTTTTAAACCATATAAAGCTTTTTTCAGTTTCAAAAAAAAGTTTGGTTTTTGGGTATCTACAAATCCTTAAGGTTGTTCGACATACACTTCTTCACTTCAAACTACATTTAGAAAAGCACTCTTTATGTCCATTTGTTGCAGAGATATTTTCAAGTGACAAGCAACAGCAAATAAAAGTCTTACCGACTCAATGCGAGCAACAAGGGCAAATGTCTCATCAAAGTCGATGCCTTCAATTTGAGTATACCCTTGTGCAACCAATCAAGATTTGTTCCTCACAATGTTGCATGCCTCATCTATTTTGTTCTTGAAGATACACTTTGCTCCTGTCACATGAGAGTTTTCTGGACGAGGGGCTAAATCCCAAACATTGTTCTTGGAAAACTGATCTAACTCCTCTTGCATTGCCTTTATCCATAATTCATCCTTGAGAGCATCCTCCACACGCCTGGGCTCTGTATTGGAAAGATACAAAGACTCTCGTATTTTAGAACAATTAGTAGACAAACAGACGTACCTAACCATTTCTTTGAAATTTATCTAACGCTTTCTTGTACTCCTTTCATCTAAGTCTCCGATGACTTGGCCTGTGGGATGGTTACTCTGAATTCTTGATGGTATATCTCTCTGGTGTAAGTCAATGGGGTCAGCTGGATCTTCCTCTTCTAGTTCAGAATCTGATTCTGCGGCAGCTTGAGTAGATGTTGGGTTTGATGTTGTGTTTCCAGAACCAACACCGATACCAACATTACTAAATTCTCTGGTTTATAGCAACCGTGACATTATCTTGAGGATTTTGATCATAGACCATATCATTATACTTGGTAGGTTTAACTCCACTCGTCAAGTCGTCGAACTTGACATTAACTGACTCAAACATACTACGTGTTCTCAGATTAAACAACCTATATGCATGACTGTTGGGAATATTCCATGAAGATGCATTTATCACTTTTTGAGTCCAGTTTAGCAAGATGATTTCTATCATTGAACACATAGCAAATACATCCAAAAACATGAAAAAATATCTCAAGTTCGGTTTTTTATCTAACAATAACTCATAGGGTGTGACACATGACTCTGGTCTAAAGTATACCCTATTCATTATATGACATGCAGTATTCATAGCTTCAGCCCAAAAACGTTTTGCAATGCCATTCGAAATGAGCATAGTTCTAGTCATCTCAGTAAGAGATCTATTTTTACGTTCATCTATGCCATTTTGTTGGGGAGTGATTGGTGATGAGAACTCATGACTTATACCTTCAGTTGAACAGTATTTTGAAAAAGATGAATTCTAAAATTCTTTTCCATGGTCAGTTCTAATCCTACCAATGCTCACACCAAATCTCACACACAACCTCTTTGCAAGCTTTTTAAATGTTTCAAAAGTTTCAGAATTTTCTTTTAAAAACTCTACCCAAGTAAAATGGGAAAAATCATCAACAATGACTAAAACATACCTTTTACCACCAAGGCTTTCAACCTCAAGTTGTCCCATAAGGTCCATGTGAAGGAGTTCAAAGCAAGATGAGGTAGTGAGACTCTGTACTATTGGATGTGGCACCCTGATCTTCTTTCCTTTTTGTCACGCCTCGCAAATAGGGATGATCTTCGTGTTGAGCTTAGGAAGCCCATTCACAGCTTCCTATTTGGATAACCTGTCCATCATCTTGTAGTTGACATGCGCCCAAGTTTTTGATGCCACACCTCAGCATCACTTAATTGAGACAATTTCCAAAACGCATCACTATTTATTTGGTAGCAGCTATCTGAAGTCCTCTGACCAGTGAGGATGCATGATCCATTCTCCTCATAGACTTCACATTTTTCACGGTTGAATTTAACACTAAAACCGCCGTTGCAGACTTGACTTATGCTTATCAAGTTTGCAGTAAGTCCTTCTACCAGCAACACATTTTCCAGAGTTACAATTTCAGGAACATGGACAGTTCATTGGCCAATGATTTGGCCAATTTCACCTCCACCATATTTTACTTCTCCACCTTGGAATCTGAAAATGTTGGAAAGAAGATCTTCCGATCCGGTCATGTGCTTGGAGCATCCACTATCGAAGTACCAGGCTCCAGGGACGTGGGATTTCAGGGAGATTGATTAACATGCTTTTGTGGTTATTTTTAGTAGTGTTTTAGTATCTTTTTATTAGTGCTTTTGGTATAAGTTGGACCATTCGAGCTTAATTTCGTATATTTAGATTTCCGACTTATTTTACCATGTTTTGATCTAATTGATGCAAAATAAGTGATTATTGGATGTTTTTAATTTACAGCTAAGTACCCGGGAGTGTTCAGCGCGTTAGAGATAAAGTAAAATGATCGAGAGGTGGAGATCGAACTTTCCGGCGAAAAGTAGCAAGTTCGTGGAGTTAATGGTTACCCCTAACGGTTGAACCAACCTTTAGTACTAACGGTTGCACCAACCCTTAGCACTAACGGTTATACCAACCGTTAATACCAACCATTAGCCTTAACCATTAGTAACAGGCCCGAAAGACAYAAAAGAGGCTAACGGTTGCTACTAACGGTTGCTCTAACCGTTAGCAACCAACCGTTCGCGGGGCCCAGAATGCAGCAGACAGGTTTTTCGGCCCAGATCACAGAAAACCRTATAAATACCTCTCTTAATCCGAATTTCGGGCATCTAGGTCTGCATGTACGCCTTCTAACCCTAAGTTCAGAGTATAATCCGAGGGTTTCAAGACGGACAATAATAACAAGACGCGACGATCAAGGAGCGATGAAGAATCGACGACTACGAGTTCTCAAGCCGTTCGACGTCGATTCATCCATTGGAGTCCTGTTCGCTATGTTCACTCTTCGGAATAGCCGAAGATCTTTCGCTTTCCAGTAGCTTAAACGAGTACTTTGAACGTTTATTCAATTTTCTTAGTTTTTAATCATTAGTCTTTAACGTTTAGAATATTGGTTCGTTTATGTTCGTATTG
>BMAC01000013.1:273938-303083 GCA_014905375.1 Phtheirospermum japonicum
TCAACGGAACGTAATAGATCAGAATGAAGGCCAAAGAAGAGGGGATAATCGGTACCGCCACGTTCCGGACGACTATTCCGAGAGATCGTACCATGGCGACGAGCGGGTCGATGAGTGGCTTGCATATGACGGGCACCATGAGAGAGATGAATACGCGAGGCGAAATAACCAAGTAAGATACKAACGGGAGGCGCGCGAAKCGAGACAYAGGMAGTTCACGACCCCTCAAGTGGGTCCRTATAGTTCGGCAATTGTGTTGGGAAGAACTGCGAGGGACTTCGAGTTGAAACCTCATATCATCAACAACCTCCCGACATTTCACGGCCTTGCTAACGAAGACCCACTGACATTCCTTAAAGAGTTCTATGCTGAAGTAAGTAGGATTCCGTCCCCGGGACTTCATCACGAAGACCTTCAAATGGTGTGTTTTCCGAGTTGCATGAAGGATAAAGCTAAATCCTGGCTACTATCACTGGAACTGAGATCTCTAGTCGATTGGCCCATGGTGAGCGACAAATTCATTAATCAGTACTACTCAGCTCAGACGACGGGCCACATAAGGAGACAAATAGCCAACTTTGTCCAACAAGACGGGGAGCTGTTTCATGAGGCGTGGGAACGTTTCAAATCCTTATTTCAAGCTTGCCCCCATCATCACAACTCTCCGGGAATGGTGAATCAACTCTTCTACGAGGGACTTCTAGATTCTTATAAGAATAACGTAGAGGTGGCTGCTGGAGGAGATTTTGGYGATTTGYCAGCYARGGCTGCCAAGCAACTATTTGAAAGAATGAGCGAAAAGTCGAGGCAAACGAGCTCTCGACCACGAAAGATAAGAGTCAATGAGGCAACAGAGGTACCAAGTAACGAGACCGTCGAGGCATGTAACCATTGTGGAGAGCAAGGGCATTCGGTGGAGTCATGTAAAATGGGATATCATGAAGATAGTGACGCTGAAGCGTACGCCATCAAGGATCAACTACGCAACATAGATCTTCCAAACTATGAGCACAGGGTCCCGACAAACACCAAATTCAACGCAAATTGTAATTCTCCTTACTTTAAATGGGGCCCTGAAAACCCACATTTCGCCCCAGCACAAACCAAAACAACACCGCCACCACCAAACAAATCACTACCAGCCGGGCCGACACCTGCTCCTGTACAGCCGAACGATCAGTTGTTGATTTGGCAACAAAACCAAGTCACCGAGACAATCAGGAACAGGGATGGACTGACAAATCTGACCACGCAAGTGAATAAGCAAGGCGAGGTCTTGGATAATCTATCTAAGAGCGTGAGGAACTTAGAAAAGATGATGGGTCAAATGGCGACATTCATGGCCAAACATGACAATGAAAAAGGGAAGTTACCAAGCCAACCCGAGCAGGCTTCCGCGGTTCATATTTTACGAAGCGGAAAGATGATAGATAATGGAGTCAAGGAAGAGAAGGGAGAGAACACTGATATCACAAATGAGGGGCTACCTACGAACGATGATCTTAAACCGGTTGACCAAATGCATAAGTCACTAAATCCTTACATTCCTGTCTCATTAAAAGGGAAGTCCCCGAATCAACAAGTACCCACTTCTGTAACAAATGACGATTCCTCTAAGTCGATGACTCCGCAGCCAAAACCGTTGGCATCACCTATAAGAGACAAAGTTCCTTTTCTGAGTCGTCTGCGCCCAGCCAAAGAGAACAAAAAGTTCATGGAGCTTTACAATTTGCTGAAGAATGTCAATGTTAATCTTCCTCTTTTGGACGTAATCAAAACGATGCCCGCTTACGTGAAGTTTTTCAAGGAATTGGCCGCAAGGGAGCGGCTATTGGAATCGGCACAAAAAGTCGAGTTGACCAAGGAAGTGAGCGCCATATGCAAGGGTCCACTTCCGAAGAAAGAAAAAGACCCTGGGAGTTTTTGCATTACTATAGCCTTAACTAACGGGCAAACAGCACGAGGAATGCTCGACCTAGGTGCCGGAATCAATTTAATGCCATACTCGCTATATAAGGAATTTGACCTTGGAACAATGAGGCCAACGACGATGCGATTACAATTGGCGGACCGATCAATACGACAACCACTTGGCATAGTTGAAGATGTTTTGGTCCAAGTTGGTGAATTGGTAATTCCAGTTGACTTTGTTATACTCGATGTCGGCGAAGTTACGAAGGAAGGCACGGAGCACACCATCTTGCTGGGCAGACCATTCATGTCTACTTCCCATACACTGATCGACGTACACAAAGGGAGAATGACCTTATCTGTTTTGGGAGAGACAGTCACATTCTCGATTAGAGATATCCACAACACTCCTTCACCAATGATGCAAGAAGATTTTTCATTTATTGACCCTATTGCATCTTGCATTCATGAACTCAAGGGAATCACTGTGCTGGATGAATCAAGCATCGAGGACGACTCAGATTTTTTAAGRAGGGTGGCAGAAATGTTGGATATAGACTTGAACGAAATCACGGAAGACTATGAAGGGCTTGAGGATTTTGATGAAGAGTTATGTGAAATAGTAAACTCCTCACCTGCGCTTGAGCCGAAYGCAGAGCTAAAGCCATTGCCGAACCATTTGAAGTACGTTTTTCTCGAACCCAATGAAACAAAACCCATCATAATTTACTCAGCATTAACGGAGCATGAGGAAAGAGAACTGACTGCAGTACTGAGCACCTACAAAGAAGCAATAGGATGGAGCATCAGCGACATCAAAGGGATAAGCCCCATTACGTGCATGCACCGAATTGAGTTAGAACCCGATGTAAGACCAGTACGAGACAGTCAGCGAAGATTAACGCCAACATTGTATGAAGTGGTCAAGGAAGAGATTTTTAAGTTGAAGGAGGAAGGGATCATTTACGTAGTCTCCGATAGCAAATGGGTGAGCCCGATTCATGTAGTACCCAAAAAGGGTGGCATCACCATAATCGAAAACGAGAAAGGCGAAATCGTCCCAACCAGGCTGACCACGGGATGGCGAATGTGCATTAATTATAGGAAATTGAACGCTGCAACAAGGAAGGACCACTTCCCATTGCCATTTATTGACCAACTACTGGAAAAACTGGCCGGACACGAATTTTACTGTTTCTTGGATGGTCTTTCTTTTTTACTATCAAGTAGCCATATCCCCGAAAGATCAAATCAAGACTACCTTTACGTGTCCCTTTGGCACTTTTGCATTCCGGAGAATGCCGTTTGGTCTGTGCAATGCTCCAGCAACCTTTCAAAGGTGTATGCTTTCCATCTTCACTGATTTTATTGATGACTTTCTGGAAGTATTTATGGATGATTTTTCTATTTTTGGTGATTCATTTGAAAGTTGTCTTGCTAACTTGTCTAAAGTTTTAAAGCGTTGCAATGAGAAGAGTCTTACATTGAGTTGGGAGAAATCCCATTTTATGGTCAAGAATGGTACTGTACTAGGGCACATTGTTTCTAGTAAAGGGTTGGAGGTAGATAAGGCAAAAATTGATGTTATTGAAACTCTTCCTCCCCCTCGTGACATTAAGGGAGTCCGAAGTTTTCTTGGGCATGCTGGATTTTATAGGCGATTTATTCAAGATTTTTCAAAAATTAGTCGCCCACTTTGTAAATTGTTGTCTCAAGATACTCCATTTGTGTTTGATGAAACTTGTATGAATGCATTTGAAACTCTTAAGSAGAAACTTACGTCTGCACCWGTTGTCYTTGCCCCTGATTGGACTCTACCATTTGAAATAATGTGTGATGCGTCTAACGAAGCAGTAGGGTCTGTTCTAGGACAACGTGTAGAGAAGTTGCTTAGGATTATTTATTATGCAAGTTATATGGTACATGATGCTCAACGCAACTACACTACTACTGAGAAGGAATTGTTAGCAGTCGTATTCTCTTTAGATAAATTTCGATCTTACATTGTAGGGGCTAAAGTCATTATGCATACTAATCATGCTGCTCTACGCCATTTATTTGCTAAGCCACAAAGTAAACTACGTTTGATTCGTTGGATTTTATTGTTGCAAGAGTTTGACGTAGAAATTAAAGATAGACGTGGTTGTGAAAATGTGGTAGCTGATTATTTGTCTAGGATGGTAACTGAAAATAATGAGAAATGCATGATTGACGATTTGTTTCCTTATGAAAATGCTTATGTCCTTAATGCTTCTATCACTCCTTGGTATGCTGATATCGTGAATTATCTTGCTTGTGGTATTATACCTGATAATCTGAACTACCAAGAGAGAAAAAGGTTTTTGCATAAGTGCAGGAGTTATTTCTGGGATGAACCCTTCGTATTCAAGAGGTGCAAGGACGGATAAAATAGGCGCTGTGTCCCTGATGACGAGATGACAAGCATTTTGCAATTTTGCCACAATCTTGGTGGTCATTTTGGGGTACAAAAGACTGCGTTTAAAATCCTTTTAGCAGGTTTTTATTGGCCAACTCTATTCGCTGATGTTTATGATTATTGCAGGAACTGTGATGATTGCCAAAGAACAGGGAATATAGGGAAAAGGGATGAGATGCCTCTCGTGCCAAATCAAGTAGTCGAGATTTTCGACGTGTGGGGAATTGACTTTATGGGACCGTTTCCAAAGAGCGGAGATTTTGAGTACATCCTGGTGGGCGTTGACTATGTGTCCAAATGGGTGGAAGCTATACCAACACGCAAGGCTAATGCTGACGTCGTTTTGAAATTCCTGAAAGAGAATATATTCAGCAGGTTTGGTGTCCCTAGAACAATAATAAGTGACGGAGGGAGTCATTTCTGTAACAGAGCATTTGAAAGATTGATGAACAAGTGCGGCGTACGACACAAAATAGCCACCCCCTACCATCCTCAAACTTCCGGTCAAGTTGAAACTAGCAACCGCCAATTGAAGAGCATTCTCGAGAAGACAGTTAGCCCGAATAGGAAGGATTGGGCCACGAAAGTGGTGGATGCATTATGGGCGTACAGAACTGCTTACAAAACAGTGCTCGATTTGACCCCTTTTCAACTCGTTTACGGGAAAGCATGTCATTTGTCGGTGGAAATGGAACATAGAGCAAGTTGGGCAATTAGAAAGCTCAATATGGACCATAAAGGAGCTGGGGAATATCGGAAACTGGAACTTACTCATCTTGAAGAAATGCGAAACGAGGCGTATGACTGTTCTTGGAAACAGAAACTTGCCATGAAAAGGCGTCACGATCGCCACATCGTTGATAAAAACTTGGAAGTGGGTAAGTTAGATTTACTTTATAACTCATGATTAAAACTATTTCCAGGAAAGTTGAAGTCAAGATGGAGCGGGCCATTCATGATCAAGGAAATAAACGAATTTGGAGTTGTCACTCTTTACGATGACAAGAACGATACAACTTTCAAAGTTAATGGCCATCGAGTGAAGCTTTACCGCGAAGGGATGATGCTGAATAAGGATCGTGAAGTGGTGGAACTCCATGATCCACCATCTACTGAGAATTAAACTCTGGAACTGCGTCAAGCAAGCGACGTAAAAAGTTGCGCTTCTTGGGAGGCAACCCAAGCGTTAGTTAATTTTTAATTTTTATTTTTATTTTTTATTTTATTTTATTTTACTTTCTTTATGTTTTTGTTATGAATATTGTCGTGTTCGTTTAATCGGGTGTTAGTGTGCAGAATCCTCAATTTAAGCTGAAACAGTGAACCTAACGGTTGCCACTAACGGTTACCCTAACTGTTAGGTGCAACCGTTAGCCCTAATGGTTGCTGCACAATTCACCGCTAGAATAGAATTTCAGATCACTAACGGTTAGTGCTAACGGTTATCCTAACCGTTAGGTGCAACCGTTAGCAACCCAGACGCGTAATTGAGAGCTGATTTTATTTGGTAACTTTTCCAGGTAAGTAAGTTCCTTTTTGACGAGGTTTTGGGCGAAATCAAACCATAGGAGTCTAGATTTAATTCTTATAAGGGAGTCTTTGGTTAATTTAGGAAAATTCTTAATTCTTACCTTTTTAGATTAGTCCTGAGTTTTCAAGGATTCCTACTATTAGGACTACCATGCCTCTATATATTTGACACCCCTTTGAAACCCATAATTCACTCACTTCTTAGCTTAAACCATATACAGTTCTTCTTCCAAACTCTCTTTTCTTTTTCTCGCCTACACCTTGGAGGCATTTGTCGAGCGTGACGAGTATGATAAGATGATGAAGAGTTTGGAGGATGCAAGGGAAGAATTGAAGAAGTTGAAGATGGAAAATCGTGACCTCAAATTTGAAAAATTGAGATCTCACTGGAAGGCCAATAGATGCGAAGACTTATGGAAAGCTGAACAGCTAAGAGCTCATAACCTTCTACAGGAGATCGAGAGGCTTAGAAAAATTATTTACAGAGCTAGTATACCCGAATTCCCGGAGCATATGCCACCAAACGAACCCGAGGGATCCTCCGAGAGCTCGAGTTCAAATAATTCCAAGAAGTCGCGAGATGATTAGCTAATTTTAGTTAATTTCTGTTTTGGGAGGGTGGGGGTCATTTTGTTCGAATTTTAATTAATTCAAAATCGCAAGTTTTTATTTATGATCGTATGCAATTAAGTTCTAATATATAATTATTGCGAACGTGTTATTTTTCCCGTACGATACTGCTTTTATTTTCAATTCTCGTATCACGACAATTATTACGCACTGTACTCTTTTATCTTACCTTTGTTTTCTTTCTGTTTTGGTTTGTCGTAAGTTTTGAAAATTGCAAAATATGCGCTAATCCGCTGTTAGATTGTGCAGAAAATTTTGAAATTCTAAAATTTTTAACAACAGCGTATGGCTAATGGTTGCTGCTAACGGTTGCACCAACCCTTAGTGATAACGGTTGCACCAACCGTTAGTTCTAACGGTTGCACCAACCGTAAGGACCAACCGTTAACAGCCAGATTTTGCAAAAAAGGAAGGTTTCAGCGTGAAAATTCGGAAATCATTATAAGGTAAGTTCTGATTTGGCTTATTTCTGGGCGTATTTTTGAGTATATTCGGTTTCCTTCTCTTAATATCTAAAAGGGTAAGTTTAATTAAGCTACCTTAAATCATTAATTACAAGAGGAATCAGGATTTTTTAACCTCAAGCCAAAAACACCTATAAATAAACGTTCTCCTAGGTCCAATACTTCACAACTCCTTGAAGCACCTTTCAAAACCCTTTGCCCCAGTAGACACCCTTCCTTCAACTATGGCTCATCGTCTACGTGCAACCATCGTGCGAAGCCTTCGAGCTGTGCTATTCAAAGCTCGCGAAGAGGCGGAGTCCTTGTTCACCGACTTGCGACACTCTCTCACAACTATTGCTTCTTTGCAAGGCGATATTGACGGTTTAGAGAGAGAACTCGAGGAAATGAGGGAGAAATTAGCCAAAGAGCAAGAGTACTGCACTTTTTTTTTCCGTGAAGGAATAGAGCTCATGCGTGAGACGCATAACCTCCGACAGCGCTTGTTGAATGAGGAGGAGGAGGTTCGTCGACTTCGAGAGATAAGTGGCAACCTCATTCTAAAGCAAGAAATTTGGAAGCAAGAGCTGAAGGGTGCCTCCGACAAGATTGCCGAACTTGAAGAGCGGATTTATGAATCTGGCACTTGAACCTTAGAACTTGCCTAAGTCTAGCGAGCCGTAGTTGCAATTTCAATTCTAGTTGAGTCGTTAGGATTTTTAATCCTATTTTGTTTTTAGCTTTCCGTTTTAATTCTCGTATGTGTTTTCGCTTTATTTAATTTTCGTTGTTCACGGCTCGCGAATTATTAATAATATATTTACTTATTTTCTGCTGTGCGTGTTTTGAACTGTTTTATTTTTCCGAATGACTTTATTCTCGCGACTGTCCTGCCCAGCTAACGGTTGGTAGCTAACGGTTGCCCTAACCTTTAGGTGCAACCGTTAGGTACTTTTACAGTCCTGCCCAGCTAACGGTTGGTAGCTAACGGTTTCCCTAACCCTTAGCTGCAACCGTTAGTACTTTTACAGCCTGGCCCGAACTTATTTTATATATCCAACCCTTAGGGTTTCACGTCCTTATTTTCGTTTCCTCTGCCCAATCGTTAACACTACCCCAGCAACCCTTAGTGAATTTTTATCACATCCAACCATTAACACAATTCGCGTACCCTGATAATTTAAACAACCAAGAGATGGCGATTCCTGTCGGCGGCGAACTCCATAGGCGGCAGATTGAGCACCCGAAGCCGATTTCGATCTCGTATCTTCAGGGGTAAGTGCGGCTTATCTTTTTCACTTCTTGGTTGCTGGTGCGATTGGATTGCAGAGTGAATTGTTTGGGTTGTTTTGTGTTTGATTTTCTGGGCTGTGCGTTGTTCGTTTTTCCTGTGCGCACTAGGTGTTCGACGAAAAGCTAACGGTTGCAGTAACGGTTGCAGCAACCATTAGCAGTAACCGTTAAGGTTAAAGGTTGCAGCAACCGTTAGCTGTAACCGTTAGGGTTAAAGGTTGCCCTAACCGTTAGGGCCAACCCTTAGGTTTCTGCAGCGAAAATCACTGTTTTATTGGAGCCCCTTTTCCGGTTACCACTTGTTTTTGATTTGAAATGGAGTCACCCCCACGTCGTAACTTAGCCCACGAAATTGGAGCCCCTTTTCCGGTTTACGAAGACGAAGCCGACCTTTACCATTCTTTGCTAGGTCGATTGATCATAAGTCCGGTTTATATAGACATAGATTATTGGATGGATCAGGCGGTTGAAGGGAATCATTTCGCTGAGAGATTCATAGGCTACATTAAGAACCTAGAGTGCATCCATTGGGCACGTTTAAGATCCCCGGCCTACGAACGGTTGATGCTTGAGTTTTACACCACCTTCGAGCTCTCGACCAATCAGACTTTATACTTTCGTTTTCATGGGGTGGAGTATTCTATGGATGGGGGAGAGATTGAGGGTTACCTCGATTTCAATGGTCGCACGACACTCCGTGGGCGAGATCACCGCTACGACGAAGTTGCATTTTGGGAGGAGATTACTGGGGAGATATACGCTGGGAGAACTCAATACCCCCTTTCGATGGTTACGTATAACGCTCTTTACGCGGCTTATCGATTCCTCACTCGATGCGTCATTGGAAAGGAAGAGCCGACGATAATCAACAAGGATGAGTTGTATGCTCTCTGGTGCATGACTCGGGGTTTAACTGTACAGGTTCTTCCTTTGATGATCCGGAGTATAAGGAATGTCCGGAAGATGGGAGATGAGCGGGCAGCCCCTATTATCCATGGTTTATTTATCTCGAAGCTCGCTGAGTTCTGCGGAGCTGAGCCGAGCCACGACGATGTTAGGCACGATCCGCAACCTCTCGAGTTGGCGTGGAGAGTGTACCGACCGCTAGGGCAGCGAAAAGGAGTACGACAGCGAGTTACTGTACTCGTTGATGACGAGGAGACTGATGACGAGGCGACTGCGGGGACTGAGATTGTAGCGAGCCAGGATGGGGAGAGAAGCCGYAGTCACGAGGTGACTCAAGTTGTCGAGCAGACGATCAAGCCCCCTCCTGAGCGATTTTACGGGGATACTAGCGGAGCACATGCTGCAGTGCCGCCTTACTTCACTGCCTTTTTGAGTGAGTTTCAGGAGTTCAGGGATAATGTTTACGATAGACTCACGAGCATGGAGTATGATATTGAGTCCGGTAGGGCAGATGCGCGATTGGGTTTGGAGCAGGCTAGAGAGGTCCATGAGAGGATGGGTCAGTTGTACACGAGCGTTGAAGCTCACGGGAGCATGCTGACTTCGCTGACAGCCGAGTTTGTGCAGTTTCGATTAGATGGGCAGAACGGTCAAGCACCAGCACCACCTGCCGATCCGATGGATTTTATGCCTTTTCAGGGTCCACATGACCATTTGCCTCCAAATGTTTGATTTGCGGCTGTATTTCCTATTTTATGTTTTTGCTATATTTTAAATTATGTTTGACCCTTATTTTATTTTATTTTGTCTCTTTGTTCGATGTGTTTTTCTTTATTTTCTTGTGTTTGTTCAATATCACGATGATCTAACACGACGAGCTGATGTACGAATTCAAAGTGACGCGACTCGACCCAATTACTTATTCAAGGACGTTTTCTTTACCTCTCCTTACTTTATTTCTGTTTATGGCAACCGGGAGTTTGCCACCTTTTTCTAGGGAGGGGGTGGGGTCGAATGATTTAATGTTCTTATTACTATTACATGTTTGAATTCGTGATTTGTCACTTAAAGTTATTTAAACGTGATTATTTGTGATTAATTAATTACTTCCGCGCTGAATTTTATTTGTATGGCTTGCCTGTCAAAGTTAACTATATGTGATTTGACGTTTTTGTCTTTGAGCGTGCATAAGTGCATAAATTTTTAATTATTATATTTATATATTGTAAAATGGTACTTAGACGCAATTGATTTCACAAAATCTTAAAAACAGCGTCAATTCAAAATCTTCTTCATGCAAAAAGCCTGTGAGTAGCCTGAGTGTTTATCATCTTTGCATGTATTTGAATAAGTTTCAGTCTTGATATCTCTTTAAAACCGCTGTGTGTAGTTGACTTTGAAAAGGAGGTTAAGGCACAAAAAAAAAAAACCTATTTCCGACCATATTCATATATTTTAGCCACTATAAATTCCGAATGAGCCCCTCATAGCCAAATAATCCATGCCTATAGCCATGAGTGTTTTTGAGTCGACCCCTACAACCCATTAAAAGCGTGGGGTAGGAGTTCGTAATTTTTATTGGTTATTAGTGTTTTGGAGTTTTTATAAGGGATTTATGAATTTTTGTAATAAAGGATCACCATCCTTCAAAAAAAAAATAAAATAATAATAATAAATAAAAAATACCCCATAAAAAAATAATAAAAGGGGAAAATATAAAAAAGAGAAAGAGAGAGAGAAAAAGAAGGATGGTGAGTCTAGTTGAATTTGTATTAGTTAATGCCTACACGTTAATTAAGGCTTGTGTTTTATTGTCTTATGAAGCCTATTATTTAGAAGGCAAGAGTTGTGTAAGAAGCGTGTTATAAGCTTCAATTGTTTAAGTGGTTTGAGCGACGAGCTGGTTTTACGGTTTACGAGTTGAGAAATAGCCTAAATCTTAAGGCTACGTTATGAGTGATTAGTGAGGTTTTTCTTTTGAACGAGGTTAAGCAACTTGCTTCGTGATTAGATTAGGTTGCGTGAGTAATTTAGCCACACGACTTATATTCCATACCCGTCCAAAGAGCCTTACATTACAACCCAAAAAGACCTTTTCCGATTCTTAGTTCGATAACACACTTAATTCGCGATTGAAAAGAGATTGATTTTCGGTTCTTATTTATGTTACTTACATTTGTATGATTTGAGCGTATACATGTCCCATGCAGAAAATACTTGAGTGCTTTGAGCGTACACCCTATATATTACCCTCTTGGGAGGATGCATGAATTTGATTTTGGAGTGACAATATGACAAAGGTGGAGTGTTTGACGTTGCGTGACTAGTGCCTATATTTTCAAAATTATCTATGTAGCAACGCACGACTCATTACTCGAACTTAAATTCTTTCTAAGTTACACTTTGAATCTAACGTCTGTTCGGGGACGAACAAACAAATAAGCGTGGGGTAGTTGATTAACATGCTTTTGTGGTTATTTTTAGTAGCGTTTTAGTATCTTTTTATTAGTGTTTTTGGTATAAGTTGGACCATTCGAGCTTAATTTCGTATATTTAGATTTCCGACTTATTTTACCATGTTTTGATCTAATTGATGCAAAATAAGTGATTATTGGATGTTTTTCACTTTACAGCTAAGTACCCGGGAGTGTTCAGCGCGTTAGAGATAAAGTACAATGATCGAGAGGTGAAGATCGAACTTTCCGGCGAAAAGTAGCAAGTTCGTGGAGTTAATGGTTACCCCTAACGGTTGAACCAACCTTTAGTACTAACGGTTGCACCAACCCTTAGCACTAACGGTTATACCAACCGTTAATACCAACCATTAGCCTTAACCATTAGTAACAGGCCCGAAAGACAAAAAAGAGGCTAACGGTTGCTACTAACGGTTGCTCTAACCGTTAGCAACCAACCGTTCGCGGGGCCCAGAATGCAGCAGACAGGTTTTTCGGCCCAGATCACAGAAAACCTTATAAATACCTCTCTTAATCCGAATTTCGGGCATCTAGGTCTGCATGTACGCCTTCTAACCCTAAGTTCAGAGTATAATCCGAGGGTTTCAAGACGGACAATAATAACAAGACGCGACGATCAAGGAGCGATGAAGAATCGACGACTACGAGTTCTCAAGCCGTTCGACGTCGATTCATCCATTGGAGTCCTGTTCGCTGCGTTCACTCTTCGGAATAGCCGAAGATCTTTCGATTTCCAGTAGCTTAAACGAGTACTTTGAACGTTTATTCAATTTTCTTAGTTTTTAATCATTAGTCTTTAACGTTTAGAATATTGGTTCGTTTATGTTCGTATTGTTGCTTCGTTTGGATTTGCTGAACTATTTAGTTAATCGATCTTAGTTTATTTCCAGTCTTACATGCTTATTGTTAGTAGTTTAATATTTCGTTGGTTGGAGATTAGTTTATGCATGCAGTTTACGTTAAGTTCTTGCCAACAGTTAGTGTTAACCGTTGCTGTTAACTGTTACTGCTAAAGGTTGGACCAACAGTTAGCAGTAACCGTTAGTGCTAAGGGTTGCAGGCCAGCAACAGTTAGCGCTAAGGGTTGCAACAGTTAGCAGTTTTTCACTTGAATGTTTAGTTTAAATTGCTGAATCTGAATTACTTCTTAGTTATTGAATTAGTTATTTATTGTTTAAGTTTATTTTATTAATTAGATAATTTATTTTAGCTTAGTTAATAAATTTAGTTTTGTTCTTTAAATTCGTAGTTAATAAATCTCATCAACCCCCCCCCCCCCCCCCCCCCCCATTTGTGTGTGTTATTTGAAATTGAACAAAACTATTTAAAGATTCCGATTGTATGTTCCTCGAGAGACGACTCGAGTCAATTTGCCAACCTACGCGCGACCCCGTTCTCTTGCGGGCAAGCTTTTGAATTTTTGACACATTTTCATAAGTAGGCAACCAAAAAGCTTGAATCAGAGGTACAAATCATATTGCACTTTATATTATTTTTCTTGAACCAAACCTATTTGAACCTGGTGTTGGTTTTAATGTTGGTTTTAAGGAAACCAACATTGGATTCAGCAGACACCCTGGTTCTCTGATAATATCTTCTTTCGCCAACCATCTTCCAGTAGAAAGGTCGAATGTGACCTGGTTCACCACAGTGATGACACACAAATTGTCTTCTTCTCTTCTTGTGACGTTGGTCGATTTATGTTCTTAGTTTGATGCTTGTGTTGGATGACTCAGTTTGTAGCCAATTTCATACTCTGAGGTTTCTGGAAACTCATTTCCAAGATTTCGTCCATCTTTGCCTTGCCTTTGTTGAGATTCTTGATGGTTCCTTGAACCTTCTTCAGCTCAATTTTCACTAGTTCTAGCTCGACATCCTTTTTGGTGAGCGACGACTCCAATCGGACAATTATATCAAGTTGGTCATTCTTTTCCTTGGTTAGCTTGTCCACCTCTTTCATAAGATCCTTGACCCTGAGTACTTGTTTTCCCCAACTAACAAACAGTTGCTTATGTTCAATGCTCAGCTTCTCGTATTCTTCAATATATTCATTAATCTCTGCATTCACGCACACAATGTTAGTTTCGATGTTACCAACATGGATATCGTCATCCCACACAATATTATTAAATTAAGATGGAATAGGTTCAGGTGAGTCGGAATCGTTGACATCCTCAGTGTAAACTGTAGCAACCATGCTCTTCTTCCTGAGAGTGCTAGCACACTCATTTTTGTAGTGTCCCCAACCCTTACATTCATGACATTGTACTTCACCGAGTGGTTTCGGGGAGTTGGATGCACTGGATACCGAAGGCAAAAACTGGGATATGGAGAGAGTGCGCCTAGAGAACTTTGGTGTAGGCACCTATGGTTTGGTCTTTGTACTTGATCCTCCAATGTTTTTCTTCTTCAAAAAGTTATTAAACCGTTAGGTCACATAGGATAGTTCTTCTTCCTTAAGAGTGGTGGATTCCATCCTCTTCAGAACCCCTTTCAAATCAAAATCCTCATCATCTTCATCGTTGTCGGAGTTAACATCGGAGGAAGAAGCAACGTTCTTCTCTTTTGAGTTGGAACCAAGGTGTTCCATCTCAAATGTCTTGAGAGATCCAACTAAAGCGTTGAACTCTATGTCATCAGTGTCCTTGGATTCTTCTATGGCAACCACCTTAATGCTAAATTTATTTGTAATGGATCTCAGTAGTTTTCCCACAAGACGTGAGTTTGTTACTGTTTCAACAAGCCCTGCACACTCGTTTGCAATATCTAAGAGTCTCATGGCGTAGTCCATGATGGAATCCTTTTCACCCATCCTCATTGCCTCGAAGGTAGATGTCAGCATTCTCAGTCTTGATCTCCATGCTCTGGGTCCCTTCACACACCCTTTCGAGTGCGTCCCATGCATCATTTGCTGATTCACAGTTCTTGATAACTCTGTAGTAGCTTGAGTCAACATACCCACACAGGATGTTGATGCATTTGGAATTCTAGTTTGCAGCAGCTACTTCCTCAGGAGTCCAATCTACTTCTTTCTTTTCGATGGTATCACCTTCACCATCAGTGATACGTGGATTTTCCTATCAAACCAGAATGGTTCTCCATGCACGTTCGTCGATGTTCTTTATATGCCACCGCATCTTCTGTTTCCAGAGAGAGTAGTTCTCCCCATTGAGGATCAGAGGCCTTGGGTTGCCTTGAGCATCCATAGCACCTAAACAAATAAGGATTAGTACTTAGTAGTTAAGTAACCCGCTCTAGATGCCAATTGTGAATTTGTAGGTCTATGGTTTTGAAAATAAGTATCAGTATATGATGTTGTTTTCAATGTTAATCAACACTGAAACCAACATCAACCAGAGTTTAACGAAAAATATGCAGCGGAAATTTAACTCAAGAACACAACAATTTAAATTCAGTTCACAAGTAAAAGTACTTGTGAACTTGGGTGTACAAACCCAAAAACTATATTACTTTCTTTGTTAACGATCAATACAAATAGATAAAAAGTAATATATGAAAACTAAAGTATCAACAATATGATACTAAATACTTATCGCCTAGATGAAAAGATCTTCTCCGTTGGTCACGCAACTTCGAAGAACTTTTTGATCTTGGACAGTGGCTCCAAGTAATTATCTTTCTTGTGTTCTTCCTTGTGTTGCGTTGCCTCCCGTGCGTCTTCAAAAACATCTCCAAGCTTTAGTATTCTCTTTTCTTAAATAGACAATCCTAGAATTCTAAACTTGGTAAACAAGTAAAACAAATCCTAAACACAATCTAGGAAACCAAATAAAGTCCTATACATAAACTAGGAAACAAGATTTAGAGTTCTAATTTATTTTGTGCCCAAGAAAGGCAAACAACTAAAATAGAAATTATTGCCAAGAATAAATTCCCAACATTAGAAGCTGCTATGTTGTTGTTTGCTTAGGAACCCAAACGGCAGTAACGGGCCGTGCATGCTGGTACTATTTCCAAATGAGAAGTTAAAAACAAAAGTAATTGAATAAAGCTGGAAAAGTGTTTGGTGTGTTAATTTGTAGAAGTGCTTTATTTTGTCGTCAAATGAGAAGCAGAAGTAGAAATCAGTAAAAACTACTTCCTTTTTTGGGGTTAATTACAGATAACTCCCTGAGTTTGAGGTATTTACTAAAAAAATCCAATTTTCTTATGAATATTTAAAAAAAAAAAAGCCAAAGAAAAGGAATACAAGTTTTGATTATGTTAATGTGATAGGGTAACTGTAATATTTTAACAAACAATCACAAGGGTTTCTTTTTAATTTTAAAAACCTCTAGGGGTTATTTGTAATTACCCATTTTTCCTGCCTTTGGCTGAATCACTTTTTTAAATTCATCAAGCACAAAATCATGAGATCAGCAAATTCGGACATATCTCATTGGAATAGCCCCACAAAAGAATGAGAAACATTACGGGACCCGTTTCATACATCTCACTTTTATGATCATAACTATTTTGCAAGTGTACACAAATAGTAGCTACTACTTCATAATCCAATATATCCAAAGAGTATGAAGTAAGATTTGTAAATATCATTTTGTAAGACAATACAACAAAATTTTAAAACTCTTTTACCTTGGTTATTGCAATCTTCTTGGGTTTAATTAAATAATTAATACACTTTTAATTACAAATTGAAAAAAAAATTGATTTCTGGGGTCAGGACGCCACTCCCAGGCGTGTCCCGCCCATCGGGCGCCATTCCCAAGGGCATCTCGTACCTAAGTGACAACAAATAGTTTTTGGGGTTGAAATGAAAAAAAATACGGGGGGGGCGGGACGCCTTTCAGAGTGGCGTCCCGGGGGATTTTGCCAAAAAAAAAAAAAAAAAAAGTGGGCGGGACGCCTTTGGGATGGCGTCCCGGGTTTTTTGTGCAAAAAAAAAAAAATCGGCCCTAATCAAACCCTAACCCTAACACACATATTATTTATTTATTTTTTAGGTTTTTTATTTTATAATTTATTAAAAAAATTTATTAGGTAAAATAAATAAACATATCATAATAATGTCTTAAAATTACAAGAAGTTTTATTTGAAAATAAAAAATATAATAAAATAATATAAATAAATAAATGACAAGAAGTTTTATTTTCAAATTAAAAATACAATAAAATTAAGACACAACAACAACGAAGATTAAAATAGCAATTACAGTAATTTGATATTACACGGATGTGATCACATTCGTAATGGCGGATTTCCTATGAGATTGTGGTATTGACAAATGCAACTTAAATAACTTTTATTGAATACCAAATCCATCAAATCAAATAAAGGTTCTCCATGCTTTAGATATGCAGTAGTAAACTCAGCACCGCCTTCTACGTCTTTCCAAAACCGTACTAGCCAATCTGGCGCTTGCACTTTGTTGGTCTCATGATCCCAAGTGCAATGTTCGTTTCCCAACATCATATGAAAATGCCTGTATCGTTTTTCTAGAAGTTGAACTCGAGCGGTTATGTCGTCCATTGTGAAGTCTTTCCCGAAGGCACCATTGATTTTGTCCAACAAGATCCACGTGATATTGTTGCGTAATCCTATTCTGGGATCGTAGACACCATTGAGCATACTCTCACGGAGGTCGTCAACAAGCTTAGTATCCATGGATGCTCCACTCAGTTAAATTCGTATCGTAGAAAAAAAAAATCTTCTTCAAAATCAAAATATGGTACATTGTTAGGCTGATTTGTACTCATTTTTTCTTTTTGTTATGAGAATACTTAGATGATGGAGAAAACCAAAGGTGTGAGTGAGTGAATTGTTTTTAAAAAATCTAGTCCAATATTCCAAATTTATAGATGAGTTACAATTTCACAAGACAGTTGTATTGAATGTGTAGTCGTTGTCACAGCTAAAGATGAAAACATAATGCTTATGGTATAGTCTTGTCACAAAGAAAGTTGAAAAACGCGTGGAATAATTGTCACAGAAAAAGTTGAAAAACCTATTGATACATGTGTAGTATTGTCACCAGCAATGTTGGATAAACATTAAATAAATAATTTTATTGAATAAGAAAAAACAAAAGATTACACATTTGATTAAATAAAAAACTAGAGGGCGTGATAAATTCAAACATTACAAATCAAACATAGTACATAGTTGTACACTCAAAATAAGGCCATTTCCGATCCCATTTTATTACACATTTGAATCCTAATACATTGAGAATGCATCAATTGTAAGTTGCTTCCATCTTCTTCTATAATGATGGCACGTCAATATCTCCGTGATGCATCATCACCGTATTCCTTTATTAACAAAAAAAAAAGTTAGTAATTGAAATGAAACCAACACAAACCACATAATTAGTTGTAGACAGATGTGTGGACTTTACATAGGCTGGAGAGACATAATTATTGATAGTGGTATCAATACAGATCAATCCACGTTCTTCATTCAGAAAAACACCATCCTCGGAAAGTATTGCCTTCCACCAACTGTACCTCATCTCCATTTCTTCGATCCTATCGTAAATTTCTGGAATAGTAGGTGAAATCATGAAATGACTCTGGAGTAGACTTTTTACCTGCTGGACGATCAAGATAACATACGCTTTATTTGCACTTCTTTCAACACTTTTATTCTGAGCGCTGAAAAATTCCAAAATGACTTATTCCATCTCCATGGTCCATGGAGTGAGTGCAGGATCGTAGTAATTATTGTTTATTTTTAGAACATCTGGATGGTTTTCGTCAAAATTAGCCATTATTAGCTAGTATAGTTTATATTTCTTGATAAGTTTGTCTGTGTGTACATATATATAGATGCATCTTTGCCAGCTATAATTGCTGTGCCATTGTGTTGTCTTGTCATCCGGTACAATTATGTCACATAACACAAATAAATTGCTGCCCACACACACATCAATGAGATGCAGCTTTGCCAGCTATAATTGTTGTGTCATTGTGTTGTCTTGTAATCCGGTACAATTATGTCATAGAACACAAATAAATTGTTGCATGCACACACGTCAATGAGATGCAGCTTTGCCAGCTATAATTGTTGTGCCATTGTGTTGTCTTGTCATCTGGTACAATTATGTCACAGGACACAAATAAATTGCTGCCCGCTATAATTATTGTGCCATTGTGTTGTCTTGTCATCTTGTACAATTATGTCACAGGACACAAATAAATTGCTGCCCACACACACATCAATGAGATGCAGCTTTGCTAGCTATAATTGTTGTGCCATTGTGTTGTCTTGTCATCAATTATGCCACAAAACACTCTCAAAATTACTTGATTAGTTGCTCTCCTTACTATAAATACTTTGTGGAACAAATAATGGATAATTCATCAGCAAATACATATCACTTACTTCATATCTTATTTGAAATAAAGCTAATGGCAGATCACTTCAAAGACACAGATGGTCCTCTTACACTTCGGGTCGAAACACTCGATTACGGGTGTGAATTCAACACTAAGTGGACACTTACCAGAGACGAACGTCTACTGGAATTCCCAATCCTCGAAAATGATATTCGAGGATGGGATCCAAATGACGAACTGTTACCAGAGAACCGAGTGAAAGAAGCCAAGTGTTTACTTAACTGCTGCTTCAAAAATCAACATTCCATTTCCGAAGATGATGTCATAGCCAGGATTATACAACTTTAGAGGCGATTCAGGTTCTTCAATGACCTGATTCGAACCCCTGGTACTGTTTGGGATGGGAATGTGAAAATGGTCTTTGGTGATCATAACGTACGAAATAAGTTTATGCTTGTAAGTTCTACACTCCCTTTTCAATTATTACAAGTAATTTGAATCTTTCATTATTATTCTAACTTGTTGTGATGAATGTAGGATTGTCCAATCAAAAGCTATGCCAACGCTTTTCATGAGAAACCCATGCTCAGAAAAATGCAAGTACTCTTTGGATATGTGTATCCAACTAACCACGGTGGAAGATCTACTAGTGGAAGTACCGTTGACCATTGCACGTTGGTTTACCGACACTAATCTACCTGTGTGGATTGCATTTGTGTTTTTATTGTGTAATGTTTTTTATGTTGTTGTAGCGACAACGCTCCATTTCTTAGGGAATTCCGTTTATGTTTTCATTGTGTACTTTTTTATGTTGTTGTACCAAAAATGCTCTATTGCTGTAGATTACGTTTGTGTTTTCATTCTGTAATGTATTTATGTTGTTGTACCAAACAATGCTCTATTGATGTGGATTGCGTTTGTGTTTTCATTGTGTATTGTTTTTTGATAACTACTGAGCAATACAAAATAGAAAGTGAACCACGTTTCTACCTACAATTAAAATAATTTACACATCATGAACCGTGCCACATTTCTTTTTCTTATACTTTTTACGTAGATCGTGATCATGTCCTTGTGGGGGAGTTGTTGGTTCCTGAATCGGCTCTTCCTCGTCACTTTCGTCACCATGCACATATATACTCCAACGCTGATGTGCACGATCCGCAGTTTCAGTGGGAATCGACATCGGAATAGGTGTCATCTGGAAGTCTGGCCGTGAATAGCCCATGTCATGTGGAGCTGCGAAGTTGGGGTTAAAATGCATGGTTTCAGTATGCAGAAGATCGGTGAATGACTGTCCAACATATGTAGAAGTATAAAACTCGGATGTTCCAAATGTAAGAACATAATCACCTCCTTTGTTATACGATGATTGACCAACAGGATCTATATTCAACACGAAGAAAAAATTATTGTTTTAATATTAATCGTAACAAAGTGACATATAAAATAGTTATTAACGAATCACACAATTACCATGATGGATGACTGGTGGTGTCCCGGGTGCGACAGCGGGTGCTCTACTACGAGAGGATGTTGACTGATCAGAGATGCTCCTTCTTCCGCTGCTGGACACGGATGTCCTGCGCTCATCTGGAGCATGACGAGATACACTCCTCCTGGACGCACCAGATATGCTCCGTCTTCCACTGACGGATGCATATGCCATGCGCTCATCTGGCATATCCTCATGTATTTCCTCACAAATACGAATTCATTGTGTTATCTCATCAGCGACCGAATCAACTACATCGTGCATACGACGATAAGAGTCAAAATCGTCGTCTCTAGCATGTGAAGAGACATGGCGGAGTCGCTGACTCCAAGTACCCTACAAAACATAGACGGTTGAACATCAAAACTAAGAAATAATTAAATTCATTGAGTGGGAAAAGAGTGAATAAGATTTATTACAATAGCCTCGTAAACGCCGACGTGTGATGGCTGGTATCCTCCCTCTGCATGTCTCTCCAGATGAGTGATGAAACGCCGTGTATTTTCCTTATACCAACTCCGATATCTGCTCACCGTACCCGCACCTCTCTGAAATGGAGTGCCTTCTACCCTCGTGGACCATCGTACCTCCCATGCCTGGATCTAGGCATGATGACGTACAATCCCCTGAACGTGATGCTCCTGTGCCCGAGAGACACTTTGCAATGCCTCCACGTCAACTACGATGTTCGGTGGTGTACTCTGACGTATGCTGAATTGTCGGGTCACTCAATTGGGAAAATGGAACTCGACAATTGACCAGCATATCAGTGGGCACTGGCTTAGCCATTTTTGAGTCAAACATCTTTCCCCCAGTACTTGTATCTCAGGTGCATCCAAATCGTAGGGTTCCCATGTCCATTGCACATTTGAATAATCATCATCAGTTTGCACCTTATTATCAATATAAGCAATATTTATTCAGTACTCTACCTCTAGCTCATTCATCCGATCAAGTGACTCCCGAAATACTCGTAGCATATTCCTAGAGCGCTGAGTATAACTATACTCTACAATCCACTTCCGTAAAAATTCAAGGAAAGTTATTAAAATGGAAATGATTACTAATAGATGTATAACTAGTATTGCAGTTAAAAATTATACCTAGCTCCATACGGCGGTACGGGCAACGTGACGTCTTCGACTGCATCGTAAATGGTCCGATGAAGATTGAGAGAACTGCCCGTGGACTGTGGTCTAACAGATGAAATTCGGGACCACGCCCAAGTCTGCAACAAATCCATTGGACTACTGATCATCTTCCTATCTTCTTCTGCAGCCATACACAACTCACTATATAAATGTGCAAGCACAGCACTACCCCAGCTAATACCCGATGCTATGTCATCATCCTCAAAATGATGTAGGTAGCTTATGTAAATATAATTGTTCATTGTGTTGGGCAACAACAACGAACCTAGCAGTAAAAGTGCAATCCCACGAGCGTACTGCACGACCTCGTCCTGCGGCGTGTCATCATCTAGCCGTCGTCTACTGAGGTTCTCACTCGACGTCTTGATTTTCAAACGACTAGCACCTTTCTTCTCCACCTCATAATCCACCTGAAGAACTATGTAGATCCTGACATACTCCGCCCATTCCTCCGTGCTCCACTCCTCGTCATCGTTGATCATCGGGGCACCATAAATCGGAAGACCCCAAATAACAGCCACATCCGGGAGAGTGAGCGTCGCCTCTCCTACGGGAAGATGAAACGTATGCATCTTGCAGAGCCATCTCTCAACTAGTGTGGTGATCAAATGGCAATCCAGCTTCGTAATCGCCCCGCAACATGAAACCCCGTAAAACCCCCAGCGATGTAGCACCGATATAACTCGAGGATGTAGATCGTTATGCTCGTCCCAGGAAATATAACTTGCTGCACGCTTCACCCTCAGAACCTCATCCATATGACCATCTGCAACACTGCTCAATCTATGTAAACCCTGTCGGCTCAAGAGCGGTGATGCCATCTGCAAGATAAATACATAGAAACGATCAAGAATGAAATATTATGAGAATGAAATATTAGACAAAAAGTTGTAGGAATTAATAAATTCATACAAGAATGAAATATTACTTAAGGAATTCGTACATAACAAATTATTATTTCAGATATAAATATGAATTACAACATCGAGTAATGTCCAATGTCTGTCAACAGAACGATAAATCGAACTACAACATCAAGATGAATATTACTTAGGGAATTCATATAGCAACAATTATTAATGTTCATAGCAATGCGAATTACAACATCCAGTAGTGCTAGCGAATTACAACATTGGACTCATGGAAAGATCATCGCCGTATCTAACATCAGTGCCTAGAACAAAAACGTCCACCACCTTGTGATGAACTAGCCACATCTTGCGCACGGTATTGTTGTCTTGTGCGTACTTGGGGTTGGTCCATTTCGTTGGTCATCCTACTACCCTTGAGCGTCCAACGATTCGCTACCTCCTCGTGTGTGGATCATGAACCAATTCAAGACTTGCCTCATTTCAGTACTCCACGTCGGGCAACAGTTCAAAAGCCCCAGCAGAGTATGTGCGTAGGTACGCAGCAGTGCTGTAGTAATCTAGGATGTAAACTCGAGGATATGTTCTGAATTTGATACACACCTTTATTGCATGAGAGCGCGGAATATCGCTACTCACCCATCTACCACAAGAGCATTCTACGCTCGACAAGGAAACTCGAAAGACTCGAGTACGAATTCCTCCGCTGACCCTCACAGAGACTTCGGTCATTTTTGCCGCCCAATTAAAGCCCGTAACGTGGTAAAATGACCCTCTATCTTTCTCTGAATAGGTTATATTTCTTATCAGGCCAAAATTGTTGCATGTTATGGACTCTTGTCGCATCTTTAAAGCGATCATAGAAATTTCGAACACTTCGAAAAAATGTTATTCGGACGATAGTAGTTATTGGGAGCCGTCTAGCACGCTTCATCACTCTATTGATGGACTCGGACATGTTGGTCGTCAGGATGCCACACCGTTTGTCGCCGTCGTGGGACAGTGTCCACTTGCTCTTATTAATGCCATCCAAGTATGCAAATGCATCCGGATCAATGGCCTTAATTTGATCCATTATTCTATAGAAGATTATAACCCTGGGTTCTGCTCCAGCTTTGTAACACATATCCTTCAATTTCACAGACTTGGCATGCGTATTGAAGTTAGAAGAGACATGTCGCAAACAAAAAATGTTAGAAGCGAATGTCGGGACTTGTTCTAATGCACTAAGTAGTCCGGCATGTCGGTCAGATATAAGACAAACCCCTTCTATGTCGCGAACAGTATATTTTGCAACCATTTGAAGGAACCAATGCCATGAGCTGTAACTCTCTGAATCAACACTTGCGTAAGCTAGTGGCAAGACTTGTTGGTTGGCGTCAACTGCAACTGTCATCAACAACGTGTGCTTGTACTTTTCAACCAAAAAGGTTCCATCAACACTGATCACCTTGCGACAATGTCTAAAAGCCTCGATACATGGTCGAAATGCCCAAAATACAAATCTTAACATATGCACACCGGGTATTCCAGAAGATTTGTGTAGCCACTCGACCACTGTCCCTGTGTTGTACGTCTGCAAGGCCTCCATATATTTTGAAAAATATTAGACCGACTGCTCCCACGTCCCATACATATTTTCACGAGCCCGCCGCAAACCTTGTCATGCCTTGTGATATGGCACTTCATAATCATATTCTTGTTTGAATGCCTTCTTGTTATATAACGGATCCTGCTCGACGTGAGTGGTAATGAGCATAGCAATCATATGTTTACACAAATTGGGATGATCAGTACGTGTAAAAGATGCAAGACATCTGTGCGCAGAACCCAATCTTGTGATTACCCAAACACCCTTCTGTTTACATAAACTAGCGCAGAGCCGCCATCCGCATTCGGGTGATTCGTTAATTACTGGATTCGGAATATCTACATGATTCTCCCCATATGAATTCGACAAGCAAAAAACTTTCCAAACTGTTGGATTGCTCAGTACCACTCTATACGCACACTTGGCGACGCGCACAGAGTAATCTTTGACAGCCCACATCAAATGTCTTTTATCTCTGAATATCATGCACGTTCTCAACACTCCTTTGTCTTTATCGTAGTAGTATTTCGTTTGAGGGACACAAATAGAATCAATAGGAACGTCTTCGTATACGTGATCGAATAGTGGTATGTTCTTGTACAGTGCCGATCCTCTATCCGCTCGTTTATGGGTTGTTGGGGCATATTCATCCACGGTAGGTTCAAAAGGATCTTCATTTGGTATGCTACCCCCCAACTGAAAGAATTCATCTTCAGTTTTATGACCATCATCATCTAGTTCATCTAAACTATTATAAAAATCGCTTCCTTCATCTGGTCCGAAGCAATCGGCGGGGTAGCCCGGGATCCCCGGTGGGGGAGGGGGATGATGCTCGGTGCAATCTACATTTGCATATCCACCCTCGTCTTGTAGAATTGATGCATACATGTCATATTCATTGTCAGAAGACATATTCTCCATATGTGTGCTTACTTCTAAAACCGAATAAATCTTATTAATTAATTAACTACTAAACAACAACCGAATAAATTTGAATTTTCACATAATTAATAATTTCACATAAATTAAATAATACCCAAAGATTCACGTAATTAGAAATCTTTTTCCAAATAGATACATTCAATATTCGTAAATAATTAACAACTAAACACGAAAAGAATAAATTAATATTTTCACAAAATTAGTAATTTTCTCATTAACAAATAAAATCAGTTTTATTAAATAATTAACAACTAAACAAGAAACGAAAAAATTCAAATTTTTACATTTAATGATTTCTCACAAAATAAATAAATTAAGACTTTTTTCACATAATTAATAATTTCATATAAATTTATTTTTTCACAAAATTTAGAATTTTACACAAAATAAATCAATTGACATATTAACAAATCTAATTATTAACATAATTAATAATTTCATCACAAATCAATAAATATAAATTTCACAAGCAATTGACAACTAAAATTAACAAAAATATATAAATTCACTAAAAAAACTCACAAACATATAAATTCACAAAAAAATTCACAAACATATTCTACAAATATTCACATTTAAATTCATAAACATATAAATTCACATTTAAATTCACTAAAAAGAAATTCACAAACATATCCTACAAATATTCACATTTAAATTCACGAAACTTATAAATTTAAAAGAAAAAAATTAACAACTATCAATTTTATAACAAATGGGTAATTGATTCACCTAACAAATAATTACAATTGATTAAAATAACTACTTTCGTAAAAAGAAATTAAAACTTACCTTGAATTGGGAAATGAATGGAGGATTGTCTTTCTCTTTGCTCCTTGCCCGTTGCTCTCTTGTTGCTGCTTGCTGATGAAATTGTGTGGTGTGTGGTGTGTGGTTGGTGTGTGCGTGTGTAATAATTATTAGGGCCGGATTGTTTTCTTTTTTGCACAAAAGCTCTGGGACGCCACTGGGAATGGCGTCCCGCCCCCAGTATTTTTTTCTAAAAGCCCTCGGGACACCACTCTGAAAGGCGTCCCGCCCCCCAGCATTTTTTTTCAGTCCCGCCCCCCAAAAATAATTGTTTTGACTCTGAGGTCCGGGACACCCTTTGGGAATGGCGTCCCGATATTTTTTTTGTAGAACAGTTTGCTTTTATACATTCTAGAATGCGGGCAGGACGCCATTCCCAAGGCGTCGTGACACAAAAAATTAATCTTTTTTCAATATATATTATTTTTTTCAATTTGGAATTAAAAATATATTAATTATTTAATTAAACCATCTTCTTGTTATCATTCTGAGCAACACCGGGGTCTTTTAGCTATAATCAAGAGCTAATAAATCTCAAGCGACATAATATAATTTTAAAAATATATATATTATAATAGTTTACCTGTTTTGTCGCAGATGCAACATTTTTCTCATCCTATTATGTTATAACTTGGGTATCTTTCTGAGAATCACCGGGTTCTTTAGATCCATCTGTGTCCATTGGTAAAAAAATTGAAAATAATATTTAAAAAAATCTAATCTGGTACTATAGTTAAATAAGATGAATCACTGATGCGATCGAAAAAATTGGCACTTCAAAAATATAGGGTACTGACCTGAAATACAAAGTCAGCGACCTAAATAGCTTCAATTAACGTCACAGCGATCTGATTGGTCTCCAAGAGCCTCCTGGCGACCTAATCGATCCTGCAAAACAAAACCTAAGCCAAGGCGGTGGACGGTCTCGTCGTAGGCCCTCCGATACTTAAGTTAGCGAGAGACTCGAGAGTTCAATAGTGCGCAAGATCAAATCAAACTTAATGTAAAGAACGGAGCCTGATTCCTCTTTAAACCATAATTTGCCGGGACCCCAAAAGATGACCCATATTAGCTCGTTAAGGCCCAAACCATAAAGCCCAACACTCAACATCGAGCTACCACTCAGCGCCGAGCTGGTGTAATAGTGTCTGCATCATAAGAGCTCGCCTCTCCTAAGAAATAGCTCCTAAAAGAGAGGTCACCATAAATCCGTCATAAATCCATAAACACATTCATATCTATTAGAGATGAGAGAATTATTCTTAAATATAGAATAACATATGCTCCATAATCCATAATCCATGATAAAGAGAGATATAGGGCTGGGGAGAGAAGGCCAGAGAGAGAGAGAGAGAGAGAGCCTAAGATGAGATGATATTAAACTTGAGAAATAAGGGCCTGAACCCCTATTTATAAGATTTTTGAGACTTGCCCACCAATCAATAGGACTCGTTCATAAGGTGGGACTAAATCTCCTAATTATACCCAATCTCCATAATTAGTAAATATTGTCATATTAGGATTCTTACTTCCCATAATTCCATAATAACCATAAAATCATATTACCATATACGCCAGGACCTAGAACCTTCCATACTTTCGTTACTTTCTTACCATATATAACCAAGCCGACATTTTGTGCCGTAGCAATCACCTTCTCAATAAATTTCATGGAAGACAACACTTTAGCAATATCATACAACCTTCTGACTTTTGCTGCAATGTTACGTGAAAAGAGAGTTATCAGAAATATATTATATATGTATCTTTTAATAGAGCAGACAAACTAGGAACTGAAAAGCAAAGATAAATTACTTCTGGTATTCATCGACGTGTGTTTTCCATTACCAAGCAAGAGCTTTGTAGCGTCATCAAGAGAGATCATATCCATCTGCAGCAGAACAATATTCTCAAGTTGTGAAGCTCAACACTTTTGACATAATAACTATCACCGAGAAATATATATATATATATATATATATATATATATATATATATATATATATATATATATATATATATATAGGGGGTGGGTTCTTGTGGGAACCATCCCCTGTGTGAGAACTGAGAACCAATCTTAGCCATCCAGAAATTTTGATCCGACAGTGCTTATTGATTTTAGTATAAATGGTAAGTGATAAATATTTGAAGCCAATTCATAAAGTCAAGGCCTTGGAAGGGTACTTTCGACACTTTAATTTTTCCCCCAATCTGCAATCGCAGAAATCTCGTCCACCTCCGACCCCTTGAAAACACGAAAAACACGGAGACTTGTAAAATTTACCTCCAAAATCCAGATCGAGAGAAAAGAACCCATAAAACCTATGATCCATTGGGATTTCAAGAATTCTGAAGCACTCAATCTTATGGATCTTGATTGTGCAATCCATACGGGGTTTTCGCAAAACCCCTCTTTCACGTCCCCATTCTGTAGAGGTCACAAGCTATTTCTCAACTAAAATGGCGAATCTGGACATGGCCATCCGGACCGGCCCAACCCGCCGCTAGCCTGGATGCTCCGCCAGTCGCGCCGCGCCGTATTCTTCCAGTGCCCACTCGAGGACCCTGAGAGTCAGTGGGACCACGTTATGTTCACGTCCGGGCCTGCGTTTCCTGCTAGGGTTTCGTCGATTGAGATGGGACGTAGCTCTTGGTTGCCAATTTGCATTTTGGGGTAATCGATGAGGACATTGAGGAGCTATTCTTAGGGATAGGTGAGCTGTATGATGGCTAATTATGATCTAAATTCTGCTAATTTTCTTGTTTCAGTGATGCTAATTTATGAATTTTTGCTGGGCTATTTTTGGTGTAAGATTGTGGGTATTGTTTGCTAATTTCATGGATTAGTGATGCTAATGTGTGATTCAAAAGTTGTTAAAATACTATCTTGTGTGAATATTTATCTAAAGCAGTGCTAATTTACTGACACGAATAGTTTGCGACGGTGGTTCTTTTTAGCGTATATATATATATATATATATATATATATATATATATATATATAAATATATAATATATATATTATATTTATTAATATATATATATATATATATATTATATTATATATATATAATATTAATATATATATATATATTATATAATATAATATATTATATATATATAATATTTATATATAGTAATAATATTATATATATATATATATATATATATATATATATATATATATATATATATATATATATATATATATATATATATATATATATATATATATATATATATATATATATAGATTGAGTTCAAATGAGAACTCCGTCATTATATGTGAACCTAGGGACTAATCCTGGCCTTAGATCTAATATTGCACAGTGCAATTATATGTTCAGGTTCATTGTGCTTTTTA
>BMAC01000013.1:314471-344457 GCA_014905375.1 Phtheirospermum japonicum
TTTCCAACATGCTATTCTTATGGTTAATTGTGCTATATTTGAGTTGTATGATTTTGCAATATGTCGGTGTAACTATTGAGTACGTTGAGCTCATCCCAAATCAACGACGTGTTTTTCAGGTACAAGTGAAGATATCGAATGAAAGGGAAACGAGGAGAGGAATGAAAACTCTTGTTATTGGATTTTTATGTTTTAATCTTGTTTTACATTTTAAATAAGAGTCAAATTAGACATAAAATACTGTGGTTATCAATTTCCACTGTTGAGAACTTGGTTATTTATATTATGATTATTTCGGCTGCGTGATTCTTGAAAATTTTGAAAAATGTGACTTTTGATCTTTTATATTAAAATTACGAAATTTGACATTTATTGTGACGCCAAGATTTCTCCATTTGATTATTTAAAAAATATAAATCCCTTTTCGACTAAAGTGAAATCGGGGCGTTACAAAGGTGGTATCAGAGCCAAGGTTTTGATTGGTTCTGTAGACTCGTTTCGTTTGTGAAAAAAAAATATATAAAATAAATATTTGGATTACTTAAATAATTTTCATTCCTCCTCGTCGAAGATTCTTCGATATCCTTAAGGTACAAAAAAATTAATTACAATTGTTTAATCATTAATTTACATTCCATGTTATATCATGATTGCATTGTATTGGGTATGGATGTTTATACTTTGGGTATGATTGCATTATTTTGGAAATGGTTGATGATACTATTGGTATGATGACACTCCAAGGCATGGAGGCTTTCCTTAGTTATGTTTTTTTTTCGGAGGTCGACACGGTGGGATCTTACTTGTTGGCCAAACATTGTTTGTGGCTCTTGGAAAGAAAATGCGAATCTTACGACATATATTGAGAGATATATATCGTAATTAACCAAGTAAACATTTTGATGACATTAGGATATGGCGTCAAACCGAGGAAGAAGAAGCGGAAACAGGGTTAATGAAGAAAACCCACCCCACTTCGACCAAACGACCGTTGAGGCTATGGACACGGTTTTCACTAACTTCTTCCAACGCCTTCAAGATAACGGTTTGGGGAACGGAGGCAACAACTCGAGAGCAGTGGACCAGTTCCGCTAGTACCGACCACCAACCTTCAACGGTAGAGATGGACCAGATGCAGTGGAAGAGTGGTTTCGGTCACTCGAAAGAATATTTCGAATGATAGCGTGCGACGACGTGCAGAAGGTCACGTGTGCCACTTTTCAGCTAACTGAAGATGCTGACCACTGGTGGGAAGGTTATTGGAGAACCTGTTCAGAGGCGGAGCGAGACGCCTTCACTTGGAACAAGTTCAAGATGGTGGTTATGGAGAAGTTTTTCCCGCGCTCGTACCGTGATCAAAAGGAGACCGAGTTCCTGAATCTCAAACAAGGGAGCTTGACGGTCACTGAGTACGAGAGGAGGTTTAACCAGTTGAGCCGTTTCGCTACGCACCTGGTGGATACCGATTTAAAGAAATCGTTGAGGTTCAAGAGAGGTTTGAGAGCCCAACTAGCGGGTATCCTTTCAGCACAAGGTGATCTCCCGTACTCGGAAATGGTTAAAAGAGCCCAAGACGTGGAGTCAAGTCTTGGCGGCTTCGGTGGACAAGAGGAAGTGGGAAGGAGGAAGCTCCAACTATGGCAAGCAGCTGAAAACTGGCTGCGGGAACTTTCAGCAAGGGATAGACAACAGAATCCCGTGCCGGATTTGTGGCAAGAAGCATCTCAGAGAGTGCCTTCGAGGACAAGGAAAATGTTATCACTGCCATCAGAGTGGGCATACGACGCCTTTCTGCACCATGTTTGGTCAAAGGCAACAAGACGGGCGAGGTCCAAAGCCAAGACCAACTAATGGAGGAAATGCTCGAATGTATGCCATGGCACGCAATGAGGCTGAAGAGAACCCTGAAGTTATAATAGGTATGTTGATTGTCTCAGGAATTCCTGCTTTTGTGCTTTTTGATACAGGTGCTTCGCACTCTTTTGTGTCGAAGAAATTTCGTGATTTAACTGAAGTTAAGAGCACTAGAGTAGAGGAACCCTTAGAGGTTGGTTTACCATCCGGAGACGTAATGGTCACGAACTTGATGGATAAGGTAGTGAAGATCGATGTAGGAGGAAAGAATCTCGAGGCGGACTTGTATGTGATCGAAATGAGGGATTTTGACTTGATATTAGGAATGAACTGGCTCACGAAATATCAAGCGAAGATACAATGTCGCGAAAGGGAAATAACTTTCAAACTCCCTGAAGGTGGAGAGATCAAGTTCTTTGGAGCCAAGACCAAGATGGTGCCACAAGTGATAACGGCAATGAAGGCCATGAAGCTGTTGAAGAAAGAGAGATGCCAGGGTTTCTTGGTGAATTTGGTTAGCAATCCAGCGGTAGAGGTGACACCGCTCGAAGTGCCCATTGTTCGAGATTTTAAGGACGTCTTTCCGGAAGAGTTACCAGGATTACCGCCCAGTCGTCAAGTCGAGTTCACAATTGATTTGACACCAGGGGCAGCGCCTATCTCAAAGGCACGTTACAGGATGGCACCGAAGGAACTTCAAGAACTAAAGGCACAAATCCAAGAGTTGTTGGATTTAGGTTTTGTCCGACCGAGTGTTTCACCGTGGGGAGCACCGGTCCTCTTTGTTAAGAAGAAAGATGGGTCAATGAGAATGTGTATCGATTATAGAGAACTTAATCGACTCACAATAAAGAACAAGTACCCGTTACCTCGWATRGAAGACTTATTCGATCAATTGAAAGGATCAAGTGTCTTCTCTAAGATCGACTTAAGGTCGGGGTATCATCAGTTGAAGATCAAAGAGAGTGACATTCCGAAGACTGCTTTCAAAATGAGATATGGACACTATGAGTTTGTTGTGATGCCTTTCGGGCTAAGCAATGCTCCAGCAGTGTTCATGGATTTGATGAATAGGGTTTTCCACCCCTACTTGGATAAGTTCGTCATAGTCTTTATCGACGATATCTTAATCTTTTCGAAGAATCAAGAAGAGCACGAAGAGGACTTACGAATAGTGTTGAGAACACTTCGCAAGGAGAAGTTGTATGCGAAATTCAGTAAGTGTGAGTTTTGGATGGATCGAGTAGTGTTCCTTGGTCACATCGTCACTGCTCAAGGGATAAAAGTGGATCCAGCTAAGATTGAAGCTATTAATGGATGGGCCACCCCCACAAGTACGAGTGAAGTTCGCAGTTTTCTGGGTCTAGCAGGCTACTATCGAAGATTTATCGAAGGATTTTCTAAGATAGCTGTGCCGATGACTCGACTTACAAGGAAAGGGGAAAGTTTGTTTGGAGCACGAAGTGCGAGGAGAGTTTTCAAGAGTTGAAGAAAAGGCTCACTTCCGCACCCGTCTTGATAATTCCCGACCCAACGAAGGACTTCGTTATTTATAGCGATGCGTCGAAACAAGGTTTGGGTTGTGTCTTGATGCAACATGGGAAAGTAGTCGCTTATGCGTCATGACAACTCAAAACCCATGAGATGAACTACCCTACGCACGATTTGGAACTCGCAGCTGTAGTTCATGCTTTGAAGATCTGGAGYCACTACTTGTATGGAGGCAAGTGTGAGATTTTCACCGACCATAAGAGCTTAAAATATTTGTTCACTCAGAAGGAGTTGAATATGCGTCAAAGAAGATGGTTGGAATTGGTTAAGGACTACGACTTTACCATTAGCTACCATCCAGGGAAGGCGAATGTGGTAGCTGATGCTTTGAGTCGTAAAGGAGGACTGATGAGTTTACTGTCCGAACAAGATAAGTTGGTTGAGGAGTTCGCCAAGATAAAGATCGAAATGGTGATACCTCCAAAGAACACGAAGGGAATCTTAGCATCCTTAGTGGTACAACCAACCTTGAGGGAAAGGATCAAGGAAATTCAAACCCAAGATGGTTTCATAAGCAAGATGAAGGAGAAAGTGCGGAAGGGAACCATCAAAGGTTTCGTTGTAACAGACGATGGAGTGTTGTTTTACGAAGGAAGAATTTGTGTTCCAAAAGACGAGGATCTAAGGAAAAAAATTCTGGAAGAAGCCCATTGCACTCCTTACACTGCACATCCTGGTGGTACCAAGATGTATAAGGACTTGAAGACAGTGTTTTGGTGGAGGAGCATGAAGAGAGACATTGCCACTTTTGTGAGGAAGTGTCTAGTTTGTCAGCAAGTTAAGGCCGAACATCAACGACCGTCAGGTTTGCTAAGACCACTAGAGATTCCAGAATGGAAGTGGGAGCATATCGCGATGGATTTCTTAGTAGGTTTACCGCCATCGACGAGAGGTAACAAAGCGGTATGGGTGATAGTAGATCGTTTAACCAAGTCGGCTCACTTTTTACCGGTCAAGATGACCTTCAACATGGAAAAATATGCCCAAATCTATATTCAAGAAATTGTTGAGTTGCACGGAATACCGGTCTCAATTTTGTCGGACAGGGACACGAGGTTCACTTCGAACTTTTGAAAGATCTTGCAAAGTGCTTTGGGCACTAAATTGAAGTTCAGTACGGCTTATCACCCACAAACAGACGGTCAAACTGAAAGGACTAACCAGGTCATGGAGGATATGCTAAGAACTTGCATACTTGAKTTYGGAAGTCAATGGGAAGGCTTATTACCATTGGTCGAATTTGCTTACAACAACAGTTACCAATCCACCATTGGTATGGCTCCATACGAGGCTTTGTACGGGAGAAAGTGTAGATCTCCTTTGTACTGGGACGAAGTAGGGGAGAGAAAGATTTTAGGCCCCGAACTGGTACAAGAGACAGTTAAACACATKGCCACAATCCGAGATCYAATTAGYACTGCGCAGGATCGACAAAAATCTTATGCGGYCCYTCGAAGAAAAGATCTGCATTTTGAAGTAGGCGATAAGGTGTTTTTAAAAGTAGCACCGGTCCGAGGTGTAGTGAGGTTTAGTCAAAGGGGGAAGTTGAAACCAAGATTCARAGGGCCYTTTGAAATTCTCAAGAGAATCGGAGAATTGGCCTACGAGCTTGCGTTACCACCCAGTTTGTCGAGCATTCACAACGTCTTCCATGTGTCGATGCTAAGAAAGTATGTCTACGATCCACACCATATCGTGAGCTACGAAGAGTTGGAGGTTAATAAGGATTTAACTTATGAAGAGACTCCGCAAGCGGTTTTGGATCGTAAGATACACCGATTAAGGAACAAGGAGATAGCATTGATCAAGGTGCAATGGAGACTTCATGGGATGAACGAGGCCACTTGGGAACAGGAGGAAGAATTCAAAGCGAAGTATCCAAATTTCGGCATTTCGGGTAAGTGCGGAATTTTGAGGACAAAATTTTTCTAAGAGGGGTAGGTTGTAACATCCATAAATCAAATGCATTTTTTTTTATTTAATTTTCATCATGCATTAAAAATATAATTCTAGTCCCAAGCTCGTCGCCATAATACGACTTCCTATTTTAATTTTAAATAATCTAGGAATTCTATTTAAACGAATTTATAGTTCGTTTTCAAATAAAATTATATTATCAACTTCTAAGAAATTATTATAATTATTTAGTAATATATTTATTTATTTAAATTACTATTGAGTCGTATATGAAATAATTTCGATTTCTAAAATTATTATATTTTATTTATATTATAGTTATTTTAATAATTAAAGTACCATTGGGTCGATTCTTTTCGGACTTCAAAAACGAGCCCAATGACTAGCCCGAGTCCACTAAACCTTAGCCCTAGCTTTCCAAAAATAAACTCATGTTTGGTTTATAAGCAAAATCTTTTTTTTCTCTTCAGCCGTTTACCATCTGCAGCCTTCCAACTTTTCTTTTTTCTTGTCTTTTCTGGAAAACCAGCCGCAAGCAAAGGTAAGGATCAGTTCTTGATTGTTTTCTAAAATTTTTTCAAAAGAGACTGACCCCATTCAACCCCTACCAACATCACAATTCACCAACACCAAAAGAATTCCCGACGATTCTCGGCTGAAACCCAAAACGGACCCCTGTCCAAACAAAACAGCCACCACAGCCACGTCAAAACTCACACCACCGGATCACCTAACCATCTCCACGCCTGCAGACTCAACCGCCATGACAACACCACCCGAACACAACCCAGCAGCCCCACGTTTTCAACATCACCGCCAGCCCTCGACCTCACGCAACCGAGTCGCCCAAATTGCAGTCTAACGCCAAACGCCCAAGCCGGAAAGAGAGGGCTGGGCCGATCCAACGACGGCCGCACATCCAGCGTCCTCCGTTTCAAATCGCCACCCAGCCGACCCCGGAGCCACCCCCACGTTGTATTGCGGTCGCCATTCGCCGAACCACCCGTCGTGGAAATCGGAAGGCGGAGGGTTCTCGCCAGTGACCAATTCAGAAATTAGGGGAGGAGGCTTTGCCGATGGGGCCTGAAAGCCGTCGCCACCGCCACCGTTTCGCCGGTGCAGTGCCGTTTCCGATTGCCGACTGCTGCCGCCAATGTCGAGGGAGGGGGTGCAACACCGGCCGATTTTATGTTTTGGAGAAGAAAAGGGGATGAAGACGGGTATGAGGCAAAAAGGGGATGGGTCTTCTCTTTTATACCCAGCAATTTTCCAGAATTTCCAGATTAACCCCCAGAAGACTAGCCCACTTTAATTTGAACCCCCACCTTTGCCAACCTTTCAATTTAACCCTCAGATTGCCAAGAACCTCAATCCAGTCCCAAAACATTTTATAAAAATACTTTTCAGTCCAGTTTTATTATTATTATTATTATTATTATTATTATTATTATTATTATTATTATTATTATTATTATTATCATTAATATTGTTATTATTATTACTATTATTATTATTATTACTATTTTAAAAATGGAGAATACTAATTTAAATATACTTTCTAATTGAATTGGTGACGAGCAATAAGGGGACCTAGGATTTCAACTACGTGCATTCCACTCGATTTTCCACGACATTTTTACGAGGTAGGGACCACCGACTTTTTCTATGTTAAATTTTATGTGCTCAAACTTATGTGCTATGTGTATCATGAAATTCGATGTTTATAAAATCTAATATAGACGTAGACCTAAAGTTGTCTGTGACCGAAAGTTGTCATCGGGTTTATCCCGGCGTGCTATACCCATTGATTAAAACCAGGGGCCTTATGTGCCTATGACCTAAAGTGTCATCGAGGAAACTCGCCGCGTTTTAGTTGCAGTCAACTGTTTTTCGACGTTAAAATTGCGAATTCTATGGTTAATTGTGCTATATTTGAGTTGCATGATTTTGCATGGGGAATGTCGGTGTAACTATTGAGTACGTTGAGCTCGTCCCAAATCAACGACGTGTTTTTCAGGTACAAATGAAGATATCGAATGAAAGGGAAACGAGGAGAGGAATGAAAACTCTTGTTATTGGATTTTTATGTTTTAATTTTGTTTTACGTTTTAAATAAGAGTAAAATTAGACATAAAATACTGTGGTTATCAATTTCCACTGTTGAGAACTTGGTTATTTATATTATGATTATTTCCGCTGCGTGATTCTTGAAAATTTTGAAAAATGTGAATCTTTTTTGTTAAATTCGTGAAAAATTGGACATTTATTGTGACGCCAAGATTTCTCCATTTGATTATTTAAAAAATATAAATCCCTTTTCGACTAAAGTGAAATCGGGGCGTTACAATGTGCAAGTGTGGAAAAAGGATTGCCCAGGATTGACTCACTTTCTGATGTATTTTTCCCTCTTTCTGGATTCAACAGATGCATCTGGATAGCAGCAAGAGCGGAGGTAAGGTGTTCTAACTTGCAGTTCAGATTTTGAGTTTGTACTTGAATATCTGTTCTCATGTGTGCATTCTGGGATTGTGTTTCTGAGTTGATGTCTGAAATCTGTTCCTGCAGTTTTAATTCAGAGGCTTCTCGCTTTTGAGCTTCAGATTGTAGCACCTGATCTAGCCGTTTTTGAGCCCCTTGCAGGTCTTTGAAGCGGGTAATCTCGGCCATGTCCAAGGATCAACTGCTCTGGTGCCAATTGTAGTGTTTAGATATGTTTTTGTAATTTTTTTGTATTTTTCTAGATGATTTCTGGGTAGAAAAGAACTTGAAGATTTATTGATACTTGAGGGGGAAGAAATGGGAAGGAGAAAGGACGAAAGAGAGAGAAAAATATCTGAATATGATGTAACTAATTGTTCATTCCAGTACTTGTTTCTCCTATTTAACACCATGTGTCATGAGGACCACTTAATTTAAAACTACTAGTTTGCCCTTCAACAATGGGCTTCAAACCTAGTTCAAACAAAAATAATAAAGTTGCTCCTAGGCCCATAACAACATGGCTCAGGCCCATTTCTCTCTTGGTTCTAGTTCTCTTTTAATTCCTGGCCCGGCATCCTTTCTTTCTCCTGACCCGACTCGGCACTCCTTTCAATTAAAATTACGGGCCCAACTTTTCCCAACTCTTTTCTTTCTAAATCGATTTGCTTGCAATTAGGGTTCGTCTTTTCCCCTTTTCCTTCGATCCCGTCTTGCACCTCTAATCTGATGACAGTCGCGACCTCTTATGCTTTTATTAGTTAAGTGTTGTATGTTAGCTCGGTCATGGTCTTTATAAATATTGGACCCGAATGGGCTAATATGGATGGTATTGTGGGTCCTGGCGGGCTGTATGGAAAGAATCATAGGCCCAGGCCTATTCTGGTAATTTAAGCGAGAGATCCAATATTTATGAGAACTTAGCATACATGAGAAATCCTAATTCTAAGTCGATCACGGTATTTATGGAATTGTGGTTGGAGAAGGAAACACTGGCTTGGGAAATAATTCTCTTGTCTCTATAAAAGGGGTGCACACCTCTCTTTATTTTTAATTTTTAATCACGGTTTGAGCTCTCGAAATATCTCTCGCACTATCTGACTTAAGCATCAGAGGACCTTCGCCTGGGTCGTCCACCGCCTTGGCTGAAGGTGTTGTTTTGCAGGATCGAACAGGTCGCCGGGAGGCTTTCTGGAGACTTATCAGGTTGTTGTGACGTTTTTCAGTCATTATTCAGGTCGCTGATCTCATATTTGAGGTTAGTACCCCCTATTCTTGGTAACCAATCGTTTTGGTTTTTTACCAAGTGGCACCATCTGTGGGAAAGAGGGACATTGAGTCCTTGAGCAAAAGACGTGAGAAATTTCACAAGCGCGGTATGAAGGATAGAATCCAGCCCAAAATCTTGGACTTCGGTCCCGGATCGAACAAATTGAAAAAGAAAAACAAGATGACAGAACTTAATAAAGGAGAGCAAAGAAAAGACGGACAGACAATATCCCTTAGAGAGCTACTGATTCAGAATTTAGGTGGCACACTGTCACCCTCACCAAATCTATACAACGAATAATAACCCAAAGGAGATTTGGAAGCGAAGACGTCGGAGGTTATTGCGCAAAAGACGGTTCATATAGGGATGAAAGAATGGAAGGATTTACCCAAAGATAAGCCCTGTCAAATCAACAAGGGGTTCTTAGAAGGTCTTATGAATTTTGTACCTCCAGAGAAATAGGAAGAACCGAAAAAGTACCTAGCAGGCGAGCTGGGTACTCCGAAAGAGAAGGCTGACGGATCGAATGGCGAGCAGGGAGAAAAATCGGTAACAAAAAAGATAAAACAAAGTGGAGGGTCTCTGTCTCGGAGATCTTCTCAAGGAAGGAAGAGCGGGGGGAAGCGAAAATAGGTAGATTCTTCTAGCTCTACCTTGTCCTCGGAATCTCATATCCACAGATACAAGTATAAGAAAGCGAAGAAGGTGAAGATAGGACGGAGACACTATAAACATCGAGGTCGACGGCATAGTAAACATACCAGTGAGAGTGGAACGCAAACCTCAAATACAGATGGTGAATCCCGAGATAAATCACATAAGAGTCGAGCTAAATACGATAAAGAGAATGAGGTCGGACTAGGAAACAAGGCGTTTAGAGATATGCATGAGGCCTTGTTAAACTTGCAAAGGCGGGTGGAAGGAGAGAAGCTCGACAAAGATAAAGGGCATCCTCTTTCAGATGATATGTTGCGAGATGTGATGCCCAAGAGGTATAAGGTGTTGGAGTTCTAATATCGAGGGATGACAAACCCAGTGGAACATTTGCAGCTCTTCGAAAACGAGAGGACTTTACGGATATACAGATGCTGTGGCATGCCGTGCCTTAAGGGGAATCGCACTGAGCTGGTTCTATCAATTGGTGCGAGGAAGAATTACCAACTTTCAGGTGCTACGAGCAGCTTTCTTAAAACAATTTTCTAGTGTGAGATAGAATGCGAAGACTGCACAGTCGCTCTTTACTATGGTGCAGCGACCTGACGAAACCTTGAAGTAGTATGTTAACAGGTTTACCAGTGCCACATTGGAGGTACCTACTGCTACAGACAAAATGAATGCGGGAGTTTTACATCAAGGATTGAGGAGGGAAGACTTATGCAAGTCGTTGGTTAAGAAAGTGGCACAAACATAGCATGAGGTCCTGGAAAGATGTAACAAGTATATACAAGTGGAGGAAGCCGAGGAGGAACATTGTGTGCGATTTGGTAGAGAGGTCGCGGAGACTGGAGGTAATATTTCAAGGAGGGAAGTCAGAAGGGAACCTAGGAGGGTAGTACGCGGGCTCCTAACTCCAAGTCCCGTGGTGAGAGAAAAACCTGAGGTAGGTATGCGAAATTTGAGGAACAAGGATTTTACACCACTGATCTATCCGCGGGCTAAGGTGTTTACTATCACGGAGCGCCTAATACATAATGATATAAAATGGCCGGAAAACCATACGTCGCTCCGTACAAATCCCAAATCGGATTTCTTTTGTTTGTTCCACAATAATTATGGTCATTCCACGGAGAGATGCAGGTATCTTAAGGAAGAAATCGAAAGGCTCATAAAAGTTAGGCATTTGAAGGAAGTTATTTACAGAGATAGAGAGCCAAGGGAACCGAGGCAACCATTGCCCCCGCCACTGTCGAGAGATCCACCTCAAGATCAGGTCGAGAGGCAGCCGCAGCAAGGAAATCAGGGACATAATGGCCCAAGAAGAAATAAAGGGAGAATAAGTATGATTTCAGGCGGACCAACGGATGGTGATACCAATAGTGTACGGAAAAAACATGTTAAATCTGCTCGACCGGGAACATGGGAGGTCGCTAGTGTGAGTCGATGCCCCCAAATATCCGGACCAGTCATCTCTTTTGGTCCTAATGAGCGACGCGGGCTACAGGAAGATCATAATGATGCGTTAGTAATTGAAGCAGAAATAACAGGGTACGAGGTCGGCAGAATTTTTGTGGACAATGGGAGCTCATTCAACATAATATGCACGGATTGCCTTGAACAAATGAAGTTGGAGACCAGAGTGCGACCTGTGAATACGCCCATAAACGCGTTTAATAGGGCGTAAGTGATTACAGAGGGAGAGCTAACACTGACAGTAGTATTAGGGAGGGAAGAGCTGCAGGTAAAGAGGAACTTGAAGTTTTTGATAGTCAATGGGAGGTCGGCATACAATGTAATATTAGGTCGACCTGCCCTCAATGCATTCCAGGCAGTGACGTCAACATACCACATGAGTATCAAATATCTGGTGTTGGACAGAGTGGGGGAAACTGTTTCCGAAAAGCAGGTCGCAAGGTCGTGTTATCAAATGACGGTCAGAAAGGGGTTACGTGAGAACAAGCGTGAGAGGTACAATGATCTACCAGAAGGTGTGCTTAGTATAAAAAAGATGAAAGAAAGGGAGAATTATGTCCGGCCACATGAGGAGTTGATGGAAATTTTGTTAGAAGAAGGTCGCCCGGAATACACTACGAGGATTGGGACCTTGATGGCAGAAACATTGAAAGAAGAGTTGATAGGATTATTGAGGAAATTTTGGGACATTTTTGCTTTTGGGGATGGAGAACTGACAGGGGTATCTTCGGAGGTCGCGCAGCATCATTTAAATGCAGACCCAGAGGTGAGGTCGGTCAAACAGAAGAGAAGACATTTTGGGCCTGAACTGGACAAGATAATTGAAGAGGGGGTGCAGAAATTGCTGAAAGCAGGCCACATTTGAGAAATTCAATTTCCATAGTACCTATATAATGTTGTGATGGTGCCGAAGCCAGGACAAAAATGGAGGATGTGTGTGGATTTCCGCAACTTGAATAAAGCCTGTCCCAAGGATCATTATCCTTTACCACGAATTGATCAATTGGTGGATTCGACCTCAGGGTGCGAGCTATTGAGTATGATGGATGCTTCACAGGGGTATCACCAAATACCTCTTGCAAAGGAGGATAAGCCCAAGGTGAGATTTGTCACTTCAACAGGGACGTATTGTTTTGTATCCATGCCCTTGTTCTTAAACATGCGGGAGCGACCTATCAAAGATTGGTGGATAGAATGTTTAAAGATCTGCTGGGATCCACTATGGAAGTTTACATCGATGATATGATAGTAAAGAGCAAGAAAGCATAATCCCATGTGGAAGACTTGAGAAAAACGTTTCTTATACTGAGGCAGTACGGGATGAAGCTTAATCCAAAGAAATGTGCGTTCGGTGTGCGATCCGGGAGATTTTTGGGATATATGGTGACAGAAAGAGGTATTGAGGTTAATCCGGAAAAGGTGCGGGTTGTTTTGGAGATGCCACATTCTCGAGCAGTACGCGACGTACAAGTGCTTATAGGTCGCATTGCTGGTCTTACCATTTTATTTCCAGGTCGGCAGATAAGGGTGTCCCCTTTTTTAGGGAACTCCGGAAAGGGTCCAAGTTCGAATGGACCAAATAAGCAGCGGATGCGTTTGAGGAGTTGAGAAAATACTTAGCTGAAATACCATTGTTGACCAAGCCGATGCCCCGAGAAGACCTGATCTTATATATATCGGTTGGAGAGGTCGTAGTAAGTTTGGTGCTAATCAGAGAGGATGCAGGTACATAGAAACCTATCTATTATATTAGCACGATGCTGCGAGGTGCAGAGTTGAACTATTCCGAGCTGGAGAAGGGGGGTTTGCGCTGATTTGTACAGCAAGGAAACTACGGCCATACTTTTTGAGCCACAGGGTGAAGGTACGTACCAATCTAGCTCTCAAGCAGGTTCTGAGTAACCCAAACATTTCTGGAAGGCTGGTGAAGTGGGCTGTGGAGTTGAGTGAATACGATGTGGTGTAAGAACCTAGGGTGGCTATAAAAGCACAAGTGTTGGCCGATTTTTTGTAGGAGATGGTGCGTCCATCTGATTCAGGTGACGAGATAAAGTCATGGGTATTGCATACTGATGGATCAACTATGGTGTCAGGAGCAGGGCTGGGGATTGTGTTAACTAGCCTAGAAGGAGAAAATTTGGAATTCGCGATTGAATTGGGATAAAAGGCATCTAACAATGAGGCTGAGTATGAAGCTGTGTTACAGGGTGTAAAAATGGCGAGCGATCTGGGAGCAAGGAAAGTATGGGCATACACAGATTCGCAGTTGGTAGCTCGTTAGTTCGATGGTTCTTTTGAAGCGAAGGAGGAACGCATGGCGGTGCATTTAAAAAAGTTACGAGAACAGGTTGCACGCTTTGAGGAGTTTAAACTAGAGCACTTGCCGCGAGCTGAAAATACTCGGGCTGATCAGCTCGCTCGGATTGCGGGTGCATTGGGAACTTGTGACACGCGGAAAATTACGATGATGGAATTAAGCCATAGCAGTGTGGAGAGAGGAAAGGAAGTAATGGAGCTCGAAGTAAAGGATGATTGGCGCACGCCTATCTGGGATACTCTCGTTAAAGCAAAAGAAGGTGCAGAATGGTTGACAACAAAGGAAACTAAAACGGTAGCTCGCTTTTGCATCATAAATGAAGAATTATACAAGAGGTCACATTTCGGACCTTTTTTGAAATGCCTAGCCAAGGAGCAAGTATTGGAAGTGTTAAGAAAGATACAAGAAGGATACTGTGGGGATCATGCGAAAGGTAGAGCGTTGGTTGGAATAACATTGCGGGCTGGTTTCTTTTGGCCAAGAATGAAAGTTATGGCTAGCGACCTGGTTAGAACGTGTAAGAAGTGCCAGATGCACGCTCCGGTTATCCATATACCTGCCAAAGATGTGATGGTCATGAGCTCGCCGTGTCCCTTTGCACAATAGGGAATTGATATCGTGGGACCTTTTCCAAAAACACCGGGCAACAAACAAAACCTGGTGGTGGCAGTTGATTATTTTACAAAGTGGGTGGAGGTTGAAGCGGTTACGGGCATAAGCAAGCAAGACATGATGGACTTTATTTTTAATAACATTTTTTGCAGGTTTGGTGTCCCGCGAGTGTTGGTGTCTGATAATGGAACCCAATACAATGGGCAGAAAATACAGGATTGGTGCAAAGAGATGGGGATGAAGCAATGATTTGCTTCTGTAGAGCACCCCCAAACTAATGGTCAAGTTGAAGTTACCAATCAAATTATTGTGCAGGGTATTAAGCTACGATTGGAAAAAGTAGGTGGGCTTTGGGAAGAAGAGCTCGCGTCAGTCTTGTGGGCTTATCGAACAACTCCCCGAACTTCTACAGGGGAATCGCATTCAGTTTGGTCTATGGGATGGAGGCTGTTATTCCAGCCGAGATAGTAGGGGGATCACAGCGCTTAGAGGCATTTAATGTGGAGGCAAATGGAAGGCTAGCAAGAGGAGCAACTAAAATGATTAAGAAAATACGAGAGAAGGATGCGGCTCGGGTAGAACATTATAAGCAAAGGATACAGGCTGCTTTTAACAAATGTGTTAAACACCGTTGTTTTCAAGTTGGTGATTTGGTATGGAGACGGGCAGATGCATTGCGTAAGACCAGAAAGCTTGATCCAAATTGGGTTAGGCCGTTCAAGGTGATAAAGGTACTGCGTGGAGGAGCATACATACTCGAGAACGGCGAAGGGAAAGTTCTACCTAGGAGGTAGAATGTTTGTCATCTGAAAAGGTATTATGCCTAGATGGCAGACTGTTTGTGTTTTACCCTTCGGGGCGGTTGTTTCATTACTCTTCGGGGCGGGCTGTTTATATTTTACCCTTCGGCGCGATTGTTTCATTACCCTTCGGGGCGGGCTGTTTATGTTTTACCCTTCGGGGTGGGCTGTTTATGTTTTACCCTTCGGGGCGGTCTGTTTGTGTTTTACCCTTCGGGGTGGATAATGGTTATACGTTGTACCCTTTGGGGCGGATAGCTTTTCTCGATATCTAATAAAACTTAGCGAATGATTCATATACTTTCATGGTTTTTACAAATGGTTAAGTGATGTGACTATATTATTCTACATATTTTTGGTTTTCTCCGGGAAGGATATGTTTGACTTACATATCCTTATCGGATTGATGTGTTTTTGTGTTATGGATGGTTATGTTTTGCATTCAATTGGGCGAGCTAAAATGTTTAACCTATGCGAGCTTGTTTCATCTCCTTTGGATTGTTTTTGGCTCATGGTTTGATGGTTTTTTGAACTCGTGGTTTTATTTATGGAAGTTGGAAGTATGGTTGTGATTTCCTTGAGATTTTGAAGGGGCTTGGTTATGAATGTATGTGATTCGCGCGACCTATATTAACTTATAGTTTTATTAAATGATCGTTTGAGTTGTATGTTTATACATGGTTTAAGTTGAAGGTTTATACATGATTTGAGTTGCAGGATTATGCATATAATAAGCATAAAAATATGAATGGTTCATACAAATAAGCAGAATTGTTCACAAGTCATAAGAGCAAAAATACAGGTTTTAAGCTATCAGGTTATGTTGGGCCCAGGAGCAAGAACAAAGTCTTCTAAGGGTGTATCCAGCTCGACGGTTAATCGTGAAGATAGCACAGCTTGGCCTTGACAAGACAGCCGCCACTTATCATCGATTGGCTGATTTATGTCGCCCTTAAAGGATCTGAACGTGGGCAGCATGTCAATGATAGCTGGCACGTCGGGAGCATAGGTAACGTTCAGGGCCGCGAGTTGGTCCTTGATTATTCCCGCAGCCTTGTGAACCCATTCCCTGCTGCCCACAACCATCTTATCGAAGTACAACGAAGACTTCTTGTACGCTTTCAGCAGCTCTTCCCGGTAGGCGTTCATGTATTTTTGGCGTACTTCGCTTATTAGGAAGGTCCGCCGACCTTCAGCTATACCTCATTCATGGGCCACCTGGTTCTGCTCTTCTTTTGTCCGCACAACCTCTTCAAGATTCTTCACTTATGCTCTGAGATCATCAACTTGGCGAGCTTGTTTTTGGGCATCCTTGATCTCATTACCCAGACGAGCTATTTCATCTTTCAGGCTATCCACCTGACTCTTCAGAATGAGTATCTCCTCCTCGCGAGCTTTCAACAGATGATTCGGCCCATCTAACTCTCCTTGGGTCAAGGATAGCTGTCGGGTTTGTTGCTCGGCCTGGGCGGTCAGATCGTCGCATGTTTTTTCGAGGTCACCCTCAGTAGATCGAGCCAGTAGTTTGTCGGACAGTGCGGAGAGCAGGGGACTCAGCTGCATCACAAAATGGTATGAGGGTTTGCAGGAATTATGTTGGTAAGGAGGGGAGTCGCACCACGTCAAATGGGCGCTTACTCCATTCTACGAGTTGGTCAGAGTATTTTTTGTACAAGATGGGAAAATGTTTGGGACTGGGAGGATTGGTTTGTTTCAGGGTGTGGTATTGTAGCTCGGTTACAAAGGGCCAGCTGTCAGTATTATGAATGAAGAAGAAATTTCTCCACCATTCAGGAACTTTATTCAAAGGATTTACTAAGAACCGGGATTTGTCAGTGTGAGCAAAAAGATAAAACGAATATTTTTGATATTTTATTTGAAAGAAAAAGTGGAAAAAGCCTGGGTTAGGCTGAGTGTTATAATATTTACATAATATGATATATCCCGCCATAAATTTCATGGAATTGGGGGTCAGTTGTAAAAGGGGAATTTTATACATGCGGGCTATGTCGATGTAAAATGGGTGTGGTGGGAATATAAGTCCCGATCTAAGTAGCTCCTCGAAGAGGGTGATGTGATTTGGGGAAGGTTTCATGGGGTCTAAGTGAAGGATGTCAGGTAGATTCATTTGTGCGGTCTCAGGAAGGTTGAGTGTTATTTTGAACTCTTCGAATTTCTCCAGATCGGGTAATAACCAGTAATTATCTTTAATCATTCGGGTTGCTTGGGGCAACTAGGGCATGTCGTTAATCTCTGAAAGATGTACCACAGTGACTGGATTTTCTAAGAAGTGCTCGCAGTGTGTTGAGGATGGATTGCTGGGTTTATCTAGAGGAATGCCTTCTGGTATATTTACAAGGGTTAGAGGGGCAGGAGACGGGTCTTCTGGTATGTTCTCTAGCAGAGCTTGGGCATCGGTGTAAACCCTAGTCTGGGCTTCTAGCTCCGACCAACTAACATCGCCTGCTGGTTCGTCATGAAGGCCGGGAGGAGGAGAAGAAGGTTGGTTTCGTCTTCTTTTAAAAATGTAAGGGTTTTCAGTGGGATTAGAATCAGGGGAAAGGTATGGATTTTGGGAATTCGGGTTGGAAGATGCTAATTTTGTCATTAATTAAATATCACAAGGGGAAAGATAAACAGGAAAACACAACAAACACTCAGCAGATGCAACACATATACCGTATTAAATTGAAATTAATTATTGTAAAGGGAGGATGTAGGGGTCTTACTCATTTTTGTTGTTGAAGAAGATCGGAGATGAACGATGTATTACTGATGATTTTTGAAAATCAGAGTGCGAGCTTTTTTGCAGAGTAAAAATGGCAATTTTTTCTGTATTTTTTGGTAAAAGTAATGGGTAAGTGAAGATGGAAGGGTTCTGTGTAGGTTGGGCGGCGTGAAAAGCTAATGGGACATACTGGTGCGGGAAGTTGGTAGGGCTTGGAGGAATGTTTTGGGGCCTTTTGTTTTGGGCCCACAATGTTTATTATACTACGAGAAAATGAGGAGGTGACACGTGTCCGACACTCTGTCAGGTTGTATTTAATGGGTAAAGGAAAGCGTTTTTTTTACTTTTGGGGATGCATATGATTACATTCTCTTGGGTTGTTGTGCCTGATTACAACTTCAGGTCGCAGAGAGAAGGTTTTATAGTCTTAGGTCATCAGGTATGGAGTCTGGGGACTCGCAGATCTCTTCTTCCAAGAGGAGAATTCTTCTTGGAGGATGAGCGAGCTCAACGAGCTGATCTTTTGGAGGTCACGATTTTATGGGCTTTTATTTGATGACCTTATGGTTCGGTATGTTGAGCTGGGTTATCTCGGATTGTGGTATGGTAAGCTGGCAGGGTAATTTATTTGTGATTTATGTTTGGTTTTTTTATGTGTGTTTTAAGTGGTTGCGTTCTTTTACCGTTTTTATATATTCTACCTGATTTCGTACTTCAATCAGCCAGAATATGGGGGACTAGCTGATGCAGCACTAAATATACATGTGATATATATGTTGATATTTGTTGTAAGCGACCTCATTTCTTGGAAAGAGCATTTCTTCTGAGAGGTGGGCGAGCTGGTTTGTAGAGTAGCGACCTGGAGTATGAGGATGAGTTCTCATATAGGGTCGCGATTATTTGGGCGCTGTCTGTTAGCTCGGCCATGAGCTTTATAAATATTAGGCCCGAATGGGCTAATATGGATTGTATTGTGGGGTCCCGACGGACTGTATGGAAAGAATCACAGGCCCAGGCCTATTCTGGTAATTAAGCGTGAGATCCAATATTTATGAGGACTTAACATACAAGAGAAATCCTAATTCTAAGTCGGTCACGGTATTTATGGAATTGTGGTGGGAGAAGGAAACCCTGGTTTGGGGAATACGTCTCTTGTCTCTATAAAAGGGGTGCACATCTCTCTTTATTTTTAAGTTGTTTTGATCACGGTTTGAGCTCTCGAAATATCTCTTGCATTATCTGACTTAAGCATCGGAGGACCTTCGTCGGGGCCGTCCACCGCCTTGGCTGAAGGTGTTGTTTTGTAGGATCGGACAGGTCGCCGGGAGGCTTTATGGAGACTTATCAGGTCGCTGTGAAGTTTTTCAGTCATTATTCAGGTCGTTGATCTCAGATTTGAAATTAGTACCCCCTATTCTTGGTAACCAATCTTTTTTATTTTATCAATGGGTATTTTCCAATTTTTATCATATAGGGCGGCAATAAGACTTTTTGGAAGTGGGGAAATGGATGGTATAGTCTTATTGGTAAGATTAAGAAATTGACGAGGCTTAAATATCGCATGGCGACTACGAGTGGTCATTTGAGGTAAGTGGGCTTGGGTGAGGGAAGGAGAGGGGCGGCAGGCCGAATTGGGATGAAGGGCTAAGCGTGTGAGCCGTGAGGTGGTTGGCATAGGAGCGCTAAGAAATTGGGCTGAAGTAAGCGATGTTAGGCCTGGGTGAGGTGGTGGTGTTTTGTTGTTGGGCTGATGGGCCTTGACAGTAAGATGAGAGATCGTAGCCTGGTTCGAGAAATTCATAAGCAGGAGGCGATATTTTATATAACTTTCCAAATGGGAAGCTTGATTCATATATAAAGCACACATGTCGTGAGATAAAGGTTTTGCATTTTGAAGGATCATAACATTTGTATCCTCGATGATTTTGGAGATATATCTTAGGAAAACACAAGGATGTAACTTTTCAAATAGAAAGCTTGATTCATCGAAAATTACATGCCTTGAGATGAATATTTTGCAATTCGAAGGATCATAACTCTTGACTCCAAAATATGTGACGTATTGGACAAGATTTATTTCCTTTAAGCATTTTTTCTCTAAATTATTACCCTCTCCGTTCCTAATTAATTGTTGTTCTGAACTCTTTCTCAGTTTTCTGATTAAATGACGTTTAAGATATATATCACCTTTTCTGTCAATTTTATCCCTATCAGAATCCTAGTAAATCTTTTATTTTTTAACTTATCAATAATATTTTATTAAAGATAACACGTAAGTATGAGAGAGGGATAAAGATAAACAAGAGTTTTATTTATGTAAAAGATAATTATACATATTTAAGAGATTTATTATTGGGCAACTTAGTCAGATTACACAATTCTTAATTCTCTCATCTCAAGTCAGAACGTCATTTATTAAGAACTGAAGGGAGTAGTTTAACTTTGTTGCTATGATTTAATTATTTAAAAGCATTTGATATATATCATTTTGGCAATTAGTATGTATATTATATAGTATTAGATTAGGTTATAATCCTCCTTCTATATTAGAGGTGGCTAATTAATATTATTTAGAACTCAACCTAGATATGAATTTAGAGAGAGAAATCAAAGTAAGAGAAGTTGAGAACATTTTTTTTCAAACTGCATATTTTCTAAATTGGTGGATGCGACTGCAATATATTATCCATATCACTTTTTATTTGTTTGTAAGTCTTTTTTACAAGTAAGGTGTGTCTATATAAAGTTGGGGATTGCTCACAACCTTCACTGGAATTTAGAGAGAAAAATCGAAGTAAGAGAAGTTGAGGGCGTTTTTATTCAAGTTGCAGATTTTTTGAATTGGCGGATACAAATTCGAATGCATTCTGCATCTGCGATCCTATCTTGCGGTTTGGATTATTTTCTTCCACTATTTTTTTTAAATATTTGTTAAGATCAAATCTTGTAATTGTGAGTCATAGTTTTTGGCAGAGCCGTACTGATTTAGATCATATCTATTCTTTGGAGTTTTTAGTTTATCTTCACTTAGTAGATTATGACTCTCTGTAATCATTAAAACGGTCTTTTTAATTAGTATAGTTCTTAACTTGTTGGCTTGATTATAAGAGTAAATATTATTCTTATAATCAAAATGTTAATGCGTGTCTTTTAATTTTCTACTACTTATTGTTTATACTCTTCACAATACACACGTATCATATTATTTAAACTATGAATCGAAGTATGCGATTCTTTCAAGTGGCATCAGATATGGCATTTGACTTCACTAAGTGTCGATCATATTTGCAAACTTATGGATTCACAATGAGATCGGTATGTATTCATCCTCCGATTCTTGATGGATTTTTTATCACTCTCTTATTTTGCTTAAAACCATTAAAAATTCATTGTCTAAATTTTCTCAAAATTCCACATCTTTGAAAACTCAAGTTCCTTGATGGAGAAATCTTATTATACAACTCTTGAGTCGATTAGGCATCTTGCGTGTTTTTGTTTTGGTCACTTTTTCAATGAGTATGCTAACACTGTAGATGAAAATAGCCTTAGTGCCATGTTAAGTGAAATGAGTTTAAGGAAGAGGAGATTAACTCTAATGTTGAGCAAAACCTATTTTTCATAACTTTGGAGAGAAAAGTCGTCACTCCTTTTGATGTCGTCCTGGATGTGATCGGGAATGTCTTCACATCTCTAGTCACATCCAGTTTAGAGTTTTCTAATTGCACTAAGTATTTATTATTGTTCTTATTCTGAACACTTTAGACCATATTGTCGAAAACTAACTTGCTAAAAAAAATTCTAAAATAAATGTCATCAGAGATGCCATCTAATTCTAGTCACATCTTCGGTAACATTTGAACCATCTTAGTTAAAAATCAGTTGTCAATTGCAATATTTCTTGTACCTCTCTCGAGTCCATTTTTTTGATTCTTGAATGTATAACAGTGGTTGTTCCCGAAATATAACAAGTATTTTGAAATATTTGACTGATTATGAGTTGTTGAATATTCAAGCGTCTTTTGGTAATGATTTTTGTGGTACGATTATTGGTAAAGGTACTCTTAATATTTATGAGTTCTGTTTATAGTTTGGAAAGAACTCTTATAAAGTCTTTGGTTGTTCTAAAACTTGTATTCTTGCAGGTTTAAGAACAGCTAATAATTGTTATCAATTTTATAGTATCCAAACTTGTTGTGATACAAATGTTGATGTCTTGATTTATGGCACCAAAATCCTGGCCATGTGAATTTGAATTTGATTGAGAATTTGGTTAAGTATGAAGTTGGTAATGGTTTACCCATACTAAACACTAATTTTTTAATGGTTATCTTCTTTGTTATAAGTGTAAACTAATATGTGAATCTCATCTTGAGAAGAATGATATTTTTGTCTCACATTATCTTGCTTAGTGCATATAAAATTTTCAGTTCTATTGAACATGGAATTCTAAGCGGTATGAAGTACCGTCTTATTTTTGTGGATAACGTTACACGTAATCACATGGACTGTGCTTTTTGATGAAATTCGGACACTCTCGAATGATTTGAAAATGAGCATGAATCTACTTTTAAAATATATAGTTGGAGAGTCACCAAAATCCGATTGGCTCATCATATGAATTTTGAGAACATTTCATTTATATTCTTTTGTGATAGGAATAAAGTTTCTCATGAGTTTCTTGTATTTAGTGGTAGGTTGGTCAAAAAAGTTATCAAACATTACAAGATTTTGCTAAAGTCTTGTCAAATTAAAATCTTTGACAAAAGATTTTTATGTCGAGGCTCTTAAAACCATTTGTACATACATAATTGTGTGTATTTGATAGTTTGGTGTAATAAAACTCTTTACGAGTTACTTAGGAAGGAAAACCCCAATATAACGAATTCTCGTGTGCTCGGATGCATTTGTCTTATAATAACACCTTTCGTGTTGATAATTCTTAGACAATAACAACCATTGAATCTAGTCATATTATATTTGATGACCTTTCTAATAGATATAAGGAATTTAATTCTGATCTGGTCATTTTGTGTGAGTCTTCTTCTTATTTTGATGTTTATGATAGTTTCGTGCATATGTGCGATAGCCAAGAGATTCCATTAAGCGTTCGAAAGTATAAGACCTGATGTGATGCTACATGTGACAGCATTTAGATTGACATCTATCTCGGCTGACTTTGAATCAAGTTCTCCAGATATCTTTTGTTCTAAGTGGGAGAATGATGTTTAGAATGATTCAGCCATTACATATTTACCCGAGTCACGTGTTACAACAGATGTCGTATGCTACCACAGATGTCATAACATCTATAGTAACGTCCAATTATGTTGAAATTGAATCTGATTTTGATGATGATTTTGTTAACATTAACGGTGTGGTTTATGATATTCTAAATTGTGTAAGAAGTGTAGGGTAAATGACACTTTAGATTCGATGAAGGCACTACCTACTCATTTTTTTGCTTCAAATGTGGTTCAGGATATTATTGACATCAGACATGAGTCTGCCTTAGATGCCACCACAGTTGTGCCGACATTCAAAGTGAAATCCGAGCTTGCAGCAGCTGATTTTGATTCTAATGATAATTTTGCTTCACATCCGAAGATGGGACTGTGATGAATAGGACTAAGAATATTGCAAGCAGAACTCAGAAGAACCACCCTATATCTCAACTCATTGATGACATAAGAGGTGGTATAAGTACTCGAAAAACGAAAATCAACTTCAAAGAAATGATAAGGTTGTCATGCATGTCTATAGAGTGCCCCACGTTAAGAACAAAGTGTTGTGTGTCTTCTTACGAACCTAAGGGAGTTAGTAAGCTTTAAAAGATTAGTTTTTTTCTCAATGTAATGCAAGAAGAGCTTGATATGTTCGCTACAAATGATTCTTGGTACCTTGTACCTGATCCCAACAATGGAAATGTCATTGTTTTTAAAAAGGATGAAGTTCATGCTTTTAAGAAAAAGTGACAACTTTGTTACTTAAATCTACGTGGATGATTTTATTTTTGGGTCTTTGTCATAAAACTTTATAATTTCTTTATAGAACCTATGTCATTCATGTTTAAAATGAGATTAGCGGTAAATTGAGTTACTTCTTGAGATTGCAAATTAAGTAAATGCATGATAGTATTTTTATTCATAAAGATAGTACGCATGTCACTTGTTTAAAAGCCTTAACGTAGAGCATGCATATCATATGAAAACTCTCAAGGTTATCAAAGGATGATGAGGGTGAGGTTATAGATCTTACGATGTATAGAAGCATGATATGAAGTTTGCTTTATTTAACTGCTAGTTGTTCTTATATTACGCATAGTGTTTGTGTATGTGCTCATATTCAAACTAATATTAATATCACTCATTTGAAAGTAAACATATCATTTCATGCATAGGTGGTACAATTAATTCAAGAATCTGGTATATGAAAGACATAAATGTTGTTTTTATTGGTTTAGTGACTCTGACTGGGAAGGTGATTTTAATGATAGAAAGAGTACAATGGGTGCTTATTTTTATTTTTGGAATAACTTATTCTCTTACTTTAGTCGAAGAAAAATGGTGTGTCTCTGTCAAAATTTGAGTTTGAATATGTAGCTATAGGAAGTTGTTGCTCCATAATATGGAAGAATAAAATGATCGAGGATTGTGGTTTACATAGTGACACTCTTACTATCTTATATGATAACTCTAGTATGATTGACATTTCCAGGAATTCAGTTTAGCATTTTTGTACAAAACACATTGATATTTAACATCACTTTATATGGGATTTGGTTGAGAAAGGTATTGTTCGGATGGAGTATGTCAACACTAAAAATCAGCTTGCAGACATTTTTACCAAGGTATTAGATTATGAGAGGTTTTTATTTTTGAGAAGATCTCTCAATATGTGCTCTATTTAAATGTGAGTTTGCATGCCGCATCATTTGCCCTCACATCAGTCGTGACACAGTATATTATTATTTTTTCTTATTTTTCTTTTTAAGTTGTTAGACATACCTTGAATTAAGTCTTAGCTGCTGTTGTTCCTTCCTAAAGTGTGTTAGCTATAAGGGTTGGAAGTTTAAAAAACAGAATTTGAGTTGTTTATTGCATACACGTGTATTTCTCCTAGAATAGGAAAATAAATAACTTGTCTAATGCAGGAAGTCCTGAGCCGTCCTAAAAGGGGTGAAATTATTGTTAATTCAAATCAATGATCAATGTGATCCAAAGAAATATTTAGTTGCTGCATAAAGAGGAGGTATTATTACTCTCGGACACAAAATACCAAATCTTCTTAACAACTTAAAATTTTAATTAATTATCTAAGATAAGAATTCATAATTCATTGTCTTTGTGGATGAATGCCATCAAGAATGTTGTCACATCAGGGACCGCATCTGCAACAATTGTATATTAGTTTTATTATTCTTTTACGTGAAAGTTTTCCTTTACATGTTTTAGACATAAAGTCTCCCATGTCATGCATTACTTGGTAATAGTTGGCTTCTTGTTGATTTTTGGTTTGTACATACAAAGTGAGGATGATAATTTTTCCTCCATTTGAAAGACTTGGTGTTGTTGAATTTATGTGTAGGGTTATACTCTCTCCGTTTTAAAATAAGTGTCATTTTAGAGACTCGACTTTATTACAAATTAAGTGTTTTTTTAGAATTTTTACCAATTTATTCCAATTTTATCTCTTTGCTTATTTTAAGAGATATAAACAAGTTTATGGTAATAGAATAACTAAAGGGAAAGAATGGAAGTAATTAAATGAAAATATTATTAATTGATTGAGGATGTATTAGTCAAATATTATGTTCCTTAATTGTGAACAAAAACTCTAAAACGACACTTATTAAGAAATGGAGGGAGTACATGAGAATGTTATCTTGGAAGGTGGAATGTTGTCTAAACTATATTTTCCATGTAAAATGGGAAATGTGGGTTCAAGGTAGACTATTTTTCCTTAATAAAATTTAGATCTCATATTTAAGAGATTTTTAACCTAGATTATGTTGACTTATTTAGACTCATACTAACTTAAGTCTCTTATAGGTCTTGTATAATCATCTAACTCTTGGGCTCCTTGTGCTTTTCTTATATATACTTATTTAGATTCATGCCTCTCTACCTCACACCACACACATACTTTAAATCTTTTTTAAAAAGTTTGTGAAATTGTGATCTCTTCTCTCTCTTGCTTTTTGTTGGTGTGACTTTTGAGTTAACCATTTTCTTGTAAACATGGATAAGCTTTTATTAGTTGTAAAATCACTATTCAAGAGTCCAAGCAAAGAGCTCTGCATGTCCTTCATCAGACACTGACCTACCTAGCATTGCCTTTGCGCCTGAAACCTCATTGTCGCATCCATCATCTTCCATGGTTGATCCCTCCACTGCTAGGTCTACTATACCTGATGCACCAACTAATGTGATAGCATCTGGTGTTACATCTGAACCTAGAATGTCATCTCCATCAGGTCATATCTATTCTCCATCTCTATCTACTCAAACACCTCAACCTGTTGCTATTCCATCTACTAAGAAAATTCCCACTCCTTCGAAGTCTCTGGCTCCCTCAGTGTTGAATGACACTGGCGCCACAATTATTCTAATTGTTGAACACATCGGTCCCTTTCCAGCTCTATTTCCTAATGATAAAGGAAATGAGATCAAGGTTAAAATCCTTCCGAGTTTGAGCTCCTCTACGAATCCCTCAAGCTGAACTATATGTAATCCTCACGCAAGTCCAAACATCTCCGAGGCTATGGACATGATGATTTTGAGTCTCTCAACTCTAATTTTGGTGTCTCTAAGAAGTGATATTTTGGATTCAAGAATCCAAGAAGAAGAAAGGGTGAGATGCTGCCGCCAATATGATTACAGATGTGATGGCTGATGTTGCTCACATTTGAGCCAAATCTAATTGTCAAATGCTGCTCCTCCAACTGCTAAAGTTCATATTGCTCCTGTATCTACTATGCATATGGAGGTTTTTAAGGATTCTGATTTGGAGGCCTCATCCTTCTTTATGGCTCGACGCACTCATTTATCCTCTGCTTCGATCTCTGATCCTCTTGATGATGATCCTGAACCTACCATTCATGCACTTTTGCATCCCCATAAGGTCAAGGACATTTCTATTGGTCCTTCCAGCCCTCACCATATTCCTGATATATCTAGGTGATGAGAGTCTTTCGATTGGGTGCGATTCTGGATCTCACACGTCTATAGATGGTATCATAGACGGACTTAGATGCGATGCGGATCAATTTAACCCTATATTTGGAGATACTATTGAAGATGGAACTGTAGATGTTGTTGCCAATGTGTTTGGTAATGTGATCACATCTACACCCGCATCCATTTCTAACTACGATTTAGGTAACTCTTTTTCTAAAACCTTTTACATAAAGGCTACTTATGATTGGTATAAGGTGCTTCTCTGTCGCTCATTGAAAGGAAAGACATCGACATCTATCCATATTTCCCGAGTACAACTTGAACAAGTTTTTTTAGCTTTGACACCTTATGCACACGATCGATGATGTGGTATCTTTTGATCAATCGGTGGTGTACGAGTTCTACTCCAACCTGAGTGTTGAGTTATGCGACCCAACTTCTTCTAAGTACAATTGAGTCTTTGTGAGAGGTGAGATCTATGATTCTACTCTTTCTGCAATTAATGCACTCTTTGAGACTCCCCAGTGTATTGAGGAACCTTTGTCGGCCTAGTTTTTGACAAGTGACTTATGCACTGGGTGGTCTACTCAGTTTGTGTCATCTCGTATGTCCTCTCTCTTCAATTTTTTGCACAAGGTTTGCTGCAGCAACTGGGCTCCAATGATAATCAACACGAGGTTGACTGAACTTCATGTCTATATCCTTTACCAACTTGGGACTAGAATGTCTTTCAACTTTGGCATTCATGTCTTTAATGTGGTGATATTCTTTGCCATGACTTCTTCCAGAAAGTTGGATTTTCTATTTCCTCGTGTTCCTCCTATCGGAAGTCCAGATTTCTTCACTTTCGCCACTCATATTTGAATTCCAAAGAATCACCTTGAGGATAGTCCAGTGGTTTACATTGGCGGTGAGGATGATTCTTCCAGTTCTTCTCTTGATGCCCCTGTTGATGTTACTCCAAATGCCGCTCTGAATTCTTCTGCAGATGCTTATCAAATCTCTACTGACATTCCCAATTTTACAGTTCCTGACTCTAAAATGATTATTTCTCTCATTTTTACAGGAACAAGGGCAGTATGCTACCTCTACTAGTGCATACTTTACTGCACGCCGCTCTTATTATCTCGACCTGCTTCGTGTTTCTAATCTTTTTGGCATAAAGGGGGAGTAGTTGAGGTTGGTGTACATGATCAAGGTGGTGATGCTCCTAGTCAGGATGTGCAAGACTTCGGGAGATTAAATGCTACTGCGGATGTTGCTGCTTGCCACTGATGCCACCCATAATGTTGTATCGCATTAAGGGGAAGTTGGTCTTCGACTAATTTGCCTATAGGGCTTCGTGATGAAGATTATTATGAGATGGAGTTCAATTCTAAAGTTGTTGCTTTATCAAAACGAAGTGATCTTACTTTCTAGTTTGATGATCTCTTTCCTCAAAATATATTTATTTTTATAGCTCTTTTAATTGAAAAATAATGATTATGATGTTTTGATGTTCTTGATATTATCTATGTTTTTAATGGATGTATATGACTTTTTTCTTAATTACTTATGACCATTTTTCGTTTACTTTCGCAAATATTATCTCGGATGTCATTACATTCTGCATAATCGTATGATTTTTTTATTGCAACAACTTAGGGGGAGTTCGGTGATTATACCGTTTTTCAACTTGGCTTTTTCATATATGAGTTTTGGCCAATAAAGATATGAAGGAGAGATTGTTAAGTCGAAAATACGTGTTTATGTATTGGGCAAAACTTATTTTCTTTAAGTGTTATTTTGTCTAAATTATTATTTTGACTTTCTTGCTAAGATTTAATTATTCAGGATAGATTTAATATTTATCATCTTAGATAATTATCATGTATATAATTTAGTATTGTATTAGTTTGTTATTCTCTTTTCTTATCATAGAATTTGTGTATGGATAGTTAATATTATTTAGGAATCTAAGATTTCTAGCTTGTTTCCTTACCTAATAATATTTAACTTGTAATATATATATTATATATATATATATATATATATATATATGTGTGTTGTGTGTGGTGTGTGTGTGTGTGTGTGTGTGTGTGTTTTCTTATTTTTTAGGTCTCTTTTACAAGCAATGTGTGCCTATATAAGTATGAGGGATTGCTCACAACATACACACAAATTTAGAGAGAAAACCCGAAGTAAGGAGAAGTTGAGAGCATTTTTATTCAAGTTTAGATTTTCTGGATGGTGGCATATGACTGCCGAATGCTTTAGACATCTGCAATCACATCCAACAGTTTGAATTGTCTTCTTTTGTAAGAAAATGAGCATTAAAAATAATTCGAATATATTTAATTATTTAATTAAATTATTTCTTGGATTCTTTATGAAGACTAAGTAGTTTATTACTTATGGGTCAAGTAAGTATTTTAGTGAATATCCTATCTCCATATAGTTTTTATATATTGAGATTTAATTAGAAAAAAAAAAATTATTGATTATCTCTCTTACTTGTAAGGTGTAGTTACACACCCAGGAAGGAGAAAGAAAATTCAATTGATATGTAAAGTCAAGATTTCACCGTGTAGATTTTGGAAGATTTACAAAATCTGAGATGGGTTCGAAATGATTCGATTATGGAAAGTTTGTGTTGCTACACCAAAGTCAAAGAGCTCTTATAAAATCCAAATTTCACATAAGGAAAGAAGAGAGGAAAGAAACAGAATCTTGTTTTTTAGGATTGCAGTAGATCTACAAGGCAAAATTCAACCAAGAAAGAAATCTCGAATATGGAAGGTTTCATGGTTCCTACATTAAGATTCTAAAAACCGATATATGAGGATTTAACATATCATATCGAGTTGAAATTGAAGGAAGTTAAGTCCTACTAGGGTTCCGCTTACAAGGAAGATGGTTTGCTGAAATCCGCCCAAGTCACGTTCCATGAAAATATACGCCTCCTTGAGGAGACCGACTTATGAGTTATGTATATGTATCTTAGGTCTCATTGTATAAAGTACGATTTTTTATACATACAAGCATATCTTAGAATATTCGAAAGTTTTTTCTATTTTATTTCTTAATTAGATTCAAGATTCCATTCTATATTTCTACATTGTTAGAATATTGGAACTTAGTATTTTCTTTGAGAATTTGGTGTTTGGGATGAGC
>BMAC01000013.1:365292-378267 GCA_014905375.1 Phtheirospermum japonicum
CGGGCGCACGGCAAAAAGTGCGCAGGCATGCGCATAGTTCCGTTCTCGTTCGAGCTCCTCGTGCCTTTGGTGATTTTGTTGGTTGTTTTGGGGTCGGGGCCCGCCATGACCAACATCATCAAACTGCTGATTTGCTCGAGCGTTATAAGCTCGAGCTTCTTCACGGTTCCAAAATCGTCTAGGAGGTTGTTGCATCATGATTTGCTGATCATTCCTTAGTTGATGCTCTCCGTCGTTTGCTTGGTTTGGTTCTCCTAGTTCCTCGTTTTGGAGTGGAGGTGGATTTCTTAGATCCTCGTCCTCGTTATTTTCCATTTGTTCTTGTATGTGCACATCGTCAACGGGTGGTAATCCGTATGGATTATCTCGAGGAGGGGTTTGGGTATTTCTCCCTCTCCCTCGTCCACCATTCATTCCACCTCGTCCTCCAATAGTTTGATTTTCTGCCATGTTGGTTGAACTTGATTCAAAGGAATTCCCTTCGATTGAAGGAAATAATTGTCTCGGTCTCGACACACGTTCAATGCTATTGATAAATGGGGTCAGTTCTCCTCTAAGGCTTCTTCGACCTTGCATCAACAACAAACGGTCACCGCATCGAGAAACAAAACAAAAACATTATACAATTATCGACATGAAAGCATTAACACGAATAAACATCATTATCACCTTTGCCATTCCCCGGCAACGGCGCCAAATTTTGAGCCGAACTTTTATATTCCTTTCAAAATTAATTACCGGTTAACCAGCACACACCTACGCTTTTGAAAAGAGTTTTAGTTCGCCTGCAAGAGAACGGGGTCACTTGTAGATTAATGAGTTAACTCGGGTCGATCTCTCGAGGAATGGGAATCGGATTTAACGATGTTTATTATACTAATATCACAATTCTATCTAATAACACATGATCAAACGGGGTTTTTGAAAAGGTTTCACTTCCAATATTTAAAAGCAATAACGAAATCTTCTTGTCTCGAGGATGTCTATCTCTCGACAAGAGACTTACAAAGGTAAAAGATTCATCAATCTAATAATGCTATTAAATAAAGGCATTCTAAACACAATAGCAAGAAACTAATCTCCGAAGTTCAATAAACTACCAATAGATTACCCAAAGACAATCGTTCATCATATCATGAATATGCTAAACATAATTGCATATACTCCAAGAACACAAAACTATTATTCCAAATCACCAACGCTTTAACAACTATCTAACAAAACATTGTCTCATCAACTTTCAAACAATCATTCATGTTCAACATCAAACCAAACTACTCAAAAGAAGTGACTAAGTATATGAGTTCAGAAATTACGAGTCGTTAAACTACGTTCAACGAATGATGATGACGGACTAATGTACTACAAGCAACGCGTAGAATCCTCGGGCTTGTCACGAACCCAGAATCTTCACGTCAATGGCTGCTACAAACCACGGGTAGGGCGATATCGTATGGTTCTATGCTAGAGGTATGAGAGATGTGTCAAATCTCTCAACTTTTAGATATTTTTGTGATCCTTTTTCTTGTTACTCCCCTTCCAAAGCTGCATTCCATTCTCTCTATATCGAACCCTAGTCGCCTCCCTTCTTTTTAAAAGCAATCCCAGCCGTTTTGTAACTGAAATTTCCAGAAATCTGGGCTCGTAACGTTTTTGTCCGATCGGTCATATGTCTCGTCCGATTGGTCAGAGCTTCTGTCTCTGGATCCGCTCGGTGTGCTAGTTCTCCCGGTCGGTGTGCGAGTACACAGTTCCACCAATCGGAGATATGAGTTGTCCGATCGGTGGATGTACTTGTAGGCTACTTGTGATTGTTTTTCCTTCAATCTTCGTGCTCCGAATCCTCCGGACACTCTAGCTGTATGAGAAAATCACAGAATTATTCTCGTTTGGACCAATTGTCGATCAATAAGTCGAAAAGTTAAGTGAAGAGATGGAAGATGCAAAATGATGCAATTTAGCTCTAGTCTTAACCCGAAAAAAGAATAAAAAGACTAAAATAAGACTCAATTATGTACAGATTCGTGATAAAAACGTACGAATCAGTGCTTGTGTTCTCATTTTTCTCCATTTGCTGCATAAAATCGTATCCCTTACCATGACCAAATCTTGTCTTAAATAGACAAGAGTCCTAAACGTGATAGACAAGTTAACTAAACTAAAAACTCTATCTAGGAAACAAAATAAAGATAAGATCTAGTTTCCTAATGCAGTTTTATTAAGAATACCACTTGGATTCAACTATGTGACCCTATTTTTATGTGGAAAGAGCAACAAATCTAACTTTAGAAATACAATATGTGCCTGGACATATGAGAATTTGGTGTTGAATACGCAAATACAAGTGATAAGTATAAAATCATAATTATTCTTATTTATCTAAATTATGTGTTTTTTATACGTGATAAACATGGTATCATGTGATGAATATAAAAGTAAGTTGCATGATATAAATTGATTACAAAATTGATGTATTTTTATAATAAATATAATTACTTATTTAAATTAGATACTGCCAAATTGACCTATTAAGTTGGTAACTTTCAATGAGAATAAAAAAAACACACAACATAATGTGGCACGTTATGGAAAAGCATACTTGTTTTGCATGTAATTGTTGTTTTTTTCTCGTATTTTTAATTAAGGTATAGTGTCGTTTTTAGTAGTTTTGTTAGGTTATCTGTTTGTTTTCTTATTTTGTTATTTTTCGTTTTTTTTTATACGTAATTTAGTTAAATGGGTTCAATTAATTTGAGGTTTGGTGTAATTCTTGGGTTTTTTATGCTCAAAATTTCTATTTTATAGGCCAAGGCATTGAGGACCAAGATTCATGCCAAGCCGTGCCAAAATCGGTGCCAAGAGCAAGTTCCTAAATAGCTAAACATTCTGGAATATTAGCCAAGCCTTGCCTAGGCAAGCCAAAACTCGCGCCAAGGCATGGCACACGCTAAATCCCACGCCAATTTCCGCGCCCGCGCGCAACGCTCGGCAGAGCTCGGCAGCGCCCAACAGTGCCCCCGCGCATGCCTCGCCCAGCGCCCATGCGCATGCCAAGCCCGTTGCCATCCTACGCGCCAACTCTCACGCCAGTGACCGCGCCAGGCGGTGCCAACACCCGTGCCATGCAATGCCAATTTCCACGCCAGGCCGAGAGCTGCCGACCAGCGCACGCGCCCGCCCTGCCTCTGCTGAGACCTGCTGGCCACGCCCACCCAGTGCCGAGACCTTCCGCCCATGCCCGCGCCAATTTGTGCCAAACCTTTCCAAATGCCAAGACAACCTATGCCAAACATCAAGCCAAGGTCATTTCGGGTCAACCTTGGTCAAACTCGGGAAATCCAAGCCTTAAAGGCTAATTTGACCCATTTAACCCCAATTAAATCTAGTATAAATAGAACACAACTCTCATTTGGTAAAGGAATCCCCCATTCCCCAACCCTTGCATGGGTTTGGGATTTATTTTCTCTCTCTAGTTCTTAGATTTAGTTTCAAACTTTTCCTTGGGTTTGTAAGCTCAAGAAGAATTCAAGTCATCACTTGGATTTTTATTTTGGATTGCAATTTCATTCAAGTTTGTTATTCCTTTCTTTAATTCAAGTAAGTTTCCCTTTATTTTCTTCCTTATTCTTCAATTTCAAGCTTGTTCTTCAATTTATGCATTTTGTTTTAGCTCTTTTTTTTATTGTTAGATTTTGTGATTTGGCTATGGAATCTAGGTAAGTGACACACCAAGATCATAGATCGGGTCCTTAGTCATTTCTATTTTGAGAATTTCATATGCTTTATTTTGGTTTTTATTTTCATGCACAGTTTTATATTAAATCCTAGATCTACTCTTCGTTTCTAGTTATTTCTCGTAAAGTTTTTAACTTTCATGTCAACTTTTATTGCTCTTTCCATTGATACTTTCGATTTTTGTTATATCGCATTATTAAAGTTTTCATGGTCATGCAAGCATAGTTGTACCTTAGGTTGTTCTAATTGTACTTTGTTGTTTCATTGATTTTTATTGCTTATTTTCATTATTGCTTGCAATCTCAATACGACATACGCATGAGGGATACGAAATACTTGAATTTACTTTCATAGATAGTCATAGTTTCATCTAGTTTCCATTTATTTTCATTTTTTCTTAATTCCAACAAGCTAAAACCCCATTGATCTCTATAATCAATCGAATTTCGATAATACCAAGCCATTAACCCCTTATATTTTCAACAACACTAAAAATCTAAAAACACATGACAATGAGCTCTCCATGCCCTTTAGCGAAATGGGGAATAGATCTGGTCGGTCCTTTCCCCACGGCTCCAAGCCAAAAGGAATTCTTGATAGTAGCCATAGACTACTTTAGCAAGTAGGTAGAAGCTGAAGCGATACCTAAAATCACAGAGGAGGTGGTCTTGGGATTTCTTTGGGGGAACATGGTATGTCGATTTGGTATTCCACGAATGCTCATATCGGACAATGGTACATAATTCACGGGAGCCCGGATAAGAGCTTGGTGTATAAAAATGAAGATAACACAACGTTTCACCTCTGTGTATCACCCCCAGGCTAATGGTCAGGTCGAGGTTACCAATCGCATATTGGTTTAGGGGATTAAAGCACGGTTAGAGAAAATGGGGGGCAAATGGGTAGAGGAGCTCATCTCGATCCTCTGGGCCTACCGAACAAACCCCAAGGAAGCTACGGGAGAAACGCCGTTCATCCTAGTATACGGTATGGATGCCGTAATTCCCACAGAGATTAGGATGGAAACGCACAGGATACAAAACTTTAATGAGGAGCAAAACGAATCACTGAGACATGATGCATTAGATATGGTGGATAAAAAGTGAGAGCTAGCTTTCCTAAAGATGGAGCATATGAGAGGATGAATTAGATCAGCCTATAGCAAAACTGTGGTTAAACGAAAATTCCAGGTGGGAGACCTTGTACTCCAAAGAGCCGATATAGACATGACTCGAGGAAAATTAGACGCAATGTGGCAAGGCCCATATAAAGTCACCCGTATCTTCGCTGGAGGAGCATTTGAGCTAGAGCAGTTGGATGGAATCAAGCTGCCACGAGCATGGAATATGGAGAACTTGCGTATGTATTACGTGTAAGGTCGATACACAAGGATTATTTATAAAAAATTATTGTTAATTTATCTAAATATCCTGGAAAAACCCGACCTGATAGGTCAGTCAAGGGCGGAAGCCCCATAATAGTCTGATTGACCAAATAAAGGGTGAATACCCTGGAAAAGCTGAACCAATAGGTCAGCCAAGAGCGTAAGCCCAGAATGGTCTGATTGACCAGATAAAGGGTGAATACCCTGGAAAAACCTGACCCGATAGGTCAGTCAAGGGAGGAAGCCCTAGAATGGTCCGATTGAACAGATAAGGGGTGAATACCCTGGAAAAACCCGACCTGATAGGTCAGTTAAGTGCGGAAGCCCCAGAATGGTTCGATTGACTAGGTAAGGGGTGAATACACTGGAAAAACCTGACTTGATAGGTCAGTCAAGGGAAAAAGCCCCAGAATGATCAGATTAACTGAGTAGGGAACAGATACCCTAAATAATCTCGATCCGATAGATCGGTACTCAACAAGAGGAAAAGATCAAAGACCTAACAAGCCTGAGCATAGCAGGCAAGTTGACAAAAACTCACTGCGAATAGGGCTTTACCACATATGGTTGAATCGAGAACGCCCTGATTAAGCGAAGAACATTACAAGTAACAAAAAACCACGCTGAATCTAAAAGATATCTCAATATTATTTAAATCCTAGATAAAACTAATACAAGATAGACAACCCCACTGGGGTGAATAAAGTCACCTAGCAACCTGTTCGGGTAAATTTATCTAAAGGTCCTCTCGGGACAAGCACTGTAAACAGATAAAATTGCCCAGGAAAACTAAAGGGTGGGATGAAGAAACCCTCCTGTCCGCAGCTAAAACTCGATGGATACGCCATAGCTCTTACTCCGTCTCCTGAAATTTGAGGCGGTACTTATCAGCACGCTCTGCTTCGACTTGAGCATCGTTCACGGCAACATATAAGCATTGCACAAACCTGATCAAATCAACACTCTCCTCCCAGAGTTTTTGATTCAGTTGGCGGATTTCAAGCCATTCACGTTGAAAGTGGCATTTCTTCTGCCTTTTACTTTCCAGAATTTTCCGCAATTGAGAAAATTTCTCGCGAAGGTCAGTTTTTTCCTCAGAAAGAAGAAAGTTTTCATTAAAGAAAGAAAGATTTTTCTCCTTGAGGATACCTATTTCTTTCGCTAAGGAGTCTAAAGCCATAACAATAATATAAACAGCAGGGAAATCCATTTATAGATAAAAGAGGTGCAATACACAGCACAAGGGTTTCCTTATTAGACAAAAACCCTCAAAAATAGAAAAAGAGAAATACATCAGACACGCAGGCAAATTTTTCAGCACAGTCAAAAACCCAAGCTCAGGCCTAGACACCATAATCCCGAGTGCTCAGATCATCCCCGCCGTCCTTGGTTAGCCCAGATGTGCTCTCAAACTCCCTCTCGCTGAAAATATTATCCAGCTGGGGGACATCTGTCAGTTTGTCCAGACCAGTGAAGGTGGAGGAAGGAGAAGGTCCGGTCAGGGTAAGAGCCAGGCTCTGCTCTGGATAACTAGGCTGGTCTGAGCCTTGGGCTTGATAGAGCTGGAAGATGTGCTCGACAATACCTCCCATCTCAAGCTGGTGGAAGCGGTCATCTTCCTTGTCAAACACCAGACTGACAGGCTCAGGGGGTGTCTTCCAGAGGGGCTTCCCGATCAAAAGGAGTCGTGGCATTCTCAGAGGACCACTTTTCATAGGCATCCAAACCAAAATTTTAGTATGCCTGAGCTTCTTGGACCAGGAGGTGAAAGAGACCCCGAGAGTGAGAGAAAGATATTTTGGTCACGTCCCGGGTTAGTTGGATGAGCCGGGCTCCTTCTCCTGATTGGACAAAGTTAACCTGCCCCGCTAACATCCCTTTAGCTCGAGCTACTTCCGCCCTTTTCGTGGCCCCCTCTGGCTTCAACCTTGCTTCCTCCGTTTCTGCCCTCGCCTCCTCAACTTGGCAAGATGCCTCTTCCTGGGCTTTCTTCATCTCGTCGTTCAGACTCTTAGTAGTCTCCTCTTTCTTCTTGACCAGGCGCAGCAGCCTCTTCTTCCTCTCCTAGAGAGCAGCATGCTCCTGATCCAAGTTCGCGTTGAGGAGGGAGCCCCGAGCTCGAGCCACCAGTATAGCTGTTTTGATGTCATCCTAAGCCCAAAAACATGGGGATAAAAAAAGAAGAAGAAAAATAAAAAGAGAGAGAGAGAAGCAAGGAAGAGGAAAGATTACTAACTCTGGCTTTGTCCTGGCATAAAGACTCTATCAGCTCAGGGTGTGATAGCTTCCCAAGGTTCCGTCGGTCGGACGAGGGGCACTGGCCTTGGACGAACTGAACGACCATGGTTCCTGGGCAGTCCAGTACCGACGTGTTGTTGAAGAGGCTCAAGTTGGGGTTCACCACTTTGGAGCCCGAGGATCCTTATCGGGGCGATTGCACTTGCGGGAGACGAGCGCTTGCTTGTCTCTAGAATCTGATGGGGTAGTCAGATCTATACCAGGCCTGACCTGGTCCTCAGGAAAGATCTTGTCACCAGAGGGAGAAATTTCTTCTTGTGCTCTGCAGTAAACATTTCTTTCATCATGGTGACTGCAAAAAAAAAAAAAAAAAAAAAAAAGATAAGAAGAAAGTATGATAAATGAAAAAATGAATAAAAAAGGAAAAGAGGGGGAGAGATTGAGAATAGCCCCCAATAGATAAAGAGAGCAGAGGAGGATAAGGAAGAGCTTGATAGCTCGTTCAGTATACCAATTCCGGCAGTGAGAGGACTGGTCTCCTCAAAATCGGGACCAGCTGCATCCTGAACCATATTAATGTACGCATTTGATGATTCTTCAGGAGCGATGTAGTAGGGTCCTTCAACGTGAAAATCGTGATGGTTTTGAGAGGTGGAGGGCCGACTTTCTTCATGGTAAATCCATATATAGTAATTTGGCTCGAATTCATATCTAACTAAGTGATACTTAATCTCGTTGATGTCGAGAAACCTATGATTCCTACATCTACTAAGATTACAAGGACACTTCAATATCTCTTCATCCTTATGTACAGAATGTGCTTGAGAAAACTCAATAAAGCTCTCAACTCCATCCACTAATTATGGGGATAATAAGTCATTGATGATTCGTTTATACATCCAACTACGACCGAAACTCATCCTATCATTATACGATTGTTATATTGATTTATTGAAAAATGGACAGCATGATTGTGGTTAAAAAATCATTGAATTAGTGGTAAGGGAACTATCTCATTCGAAAATGTGATTTTCTAATAATACAACGTCTTAGTGTATGAATTTTGTTGACTAAAAATTTCGGCCGCATCTCCCTTTAATTCTCTATGTACACATATATTGCAGTGCACCCGAGAAAAAAAGAGAGTTACTGGAACCAAAATTTTATAATCAACAAAAAAAACATATACATAAGATAGGCCATATTACAATTACGCTCTCAAACTGTCCAAATAAGTGGACAATTTGGATTTTGTATCGAACTCTCTATTTGATACTAAATCACAAATGAGTTTAAGGTATATTGTTTGAGTGTAGAAAGAAAGATTATATTGTGGATCAAAATAATTTTAAACTCCGTTGTTCGAGGGATGAAACCTGCCGGCCGACGCCATATACCACGTTAGTACCGACGTAATAATCAACCAATCAATGACATGTATACAATATCACCAAACTATAATATATATCTTAAATACAACATCCACATATCGATCACCACGCATTTCAAAACCACCATCCCCAACAATTTAAAACTTTTTAAAACCACGATCATTTTTTAAAATAATCTTGAAAGCCATTATTGGAGGGACGAAACCTCCCGGCCGGCGTCATACACCACGTCATCACCGACGTCTACCCAACCAATCACAACATCTATCAATTGCAACATGTACATAATATCAACAAACAATAACATACTTACATTAAACACAATCGATCAATACGACATTTAAAAACAAACATCACATACACTTTAAAAGGTAATTACATAATTGAACCCTAAATTAAACCCTATTTATACAATAATTCATATATTAAACCCTATTTATACAATAATTCATAAATTAAACCCTATTTATACAATAATTCATAAATTAAACCCTAATTATACAATATTTTCAAATTAAAGCCTAATTATATAATAATTCATAAATTAAAGCCTAATTATACAATAATTCATAACCTAAACCCTAATTATATAATAATTCCTAAATTAAACCCTAATTATATAATAATTAATAAATTAAACCCTAACTATATAATAACCCCTAAATTAAAATATAATCATACAATAATCCATAAATTAAACCATAATTATAATAATCCCTAAATTAAACCCTAATTATACAATAATTCCTAAATTAAACCCTAATTATTCAAAAATCTCTAAATTAAACCTAAATTATACAATTTTATATAATTTCATAAATAATAAAAAACATAATTCACAAAACAATTAAAGCATAATTTCAAAATAAAAAATAAATATAAATAGTACCTTTAAAGGTAGCAGTGGCGGTGCTTGGCTGACGGCGGCAGGGAAGGCAGGCAGTAGTGGCTCATAGCTAATGGCAAAGTGGCAGTGGCGGCTGACGGGCTCGGCTGACAGCTGCGGGGAGAGCAGGCAGCGAGTCCTTTTTTTTATTTTCATTTTTGCACAACTGATGCAGCGAGGGTGCCCCTATATGTAGGGTTGGGACCGAGGGGACTCCACCCCCCTCGATTTTTCTTAATTTAAACAATATCATTAAAAAAAAGAAAAAAAAACATATTTACGAATCAATTACTAATTCTCGTGGTCCTAAAACAGCAAAAAACACCTCGTGGTACCTTCTCCAAAATTACAACGCTTTGTTACTTTGTGTTTCTCAAGGAACAAGCCGATCGATCACATCATGGGTACCATTGATCGAATTACTTGACACGTGTAAATACGTACATGCTCGGTGATGTTTTTCTAGTGAAACCTAGTTCAAGATCATCCCGCATGCCTAATATAATAAGATATGATTTATTATTACGCATTTATATATTTTTTTTATTTTTTTCAATTTTTTTAAATTAAAAAAACCAATAGGAGTAGAATACCCTAAAAAAAATGAGGGGAAATAATTCCCCTCGGGTTTTTCAGAGGGGATTCTACTCCTCTCAGTTTTTTAATTTAGAAAAATCAAAATAGAAAAGCATACGAATCAAATACTAATTCTCGTGGTCCTAAAAAAACAAAACTCACCTCGTGGTACCTTCACAAAAATTACGATGCTTCGTTACATTGTGTTTCCAATGGAACAAGCCGATCGATTGTATCGTGGGTACTGTTGGTCAAATTACACAACACGTATAAATACGTACATGCTCGGTGATATTTTTCTAGTGAAACTAGGGTCAGGATCATCTCACGTGCCTAAAATGATAAGATATGGTTTATTTTTACGCATTTATAACTTTTTATTTTTAAAAAAAACCGAGGGGAGTAAAGTCCCCTTGGAAAAACCCGAGGGCAAATAATTCCACTTAGTTTTTTAAGGGGATTCCACTCCCCTCGAGTTTTTTAATTTTGAAATCATTTAAAAATGGATAAAGCGTATTTACGTATCAATTATTAATTCTCGTGGTCCTAAAACAACAAAACACACCTCCTGGTACCTTCACAAAAATTACGACATTTTGTTACTTTACGTTTCATATGGAACAAGCCGATCCATCGTATCATGGGTACTGTTGGTCGAATTACACGACACATGTAAATACGTACATGCTCGATGCTATTTTTCTAGTGAAACCCAATTCAAAATCATCTCACGTGCCTAAAATGATAAGATATGGTTTATATTTACACATTTATATGTTTTCTGTTTTTCTCGATTATTTTTGAGGGATCCCACTCCCCTCAGTTTTTCAGAGGGGTAATTGCACTCGGTATATTTTCCCTCAAAAAGCCTTTGGTAATAATGGCGACAAGTATTGTTTATGAAGGAATTACCGAAAGGAGCTCTACCAAAGGTATTAGCCTTTCGGTAATGCCATCGGTAATGCCCTTGGTAATTTTGAGGGCATTATTTCCCTAAGTTTTTCCCTCAGTAAAATACTATTTTTTTTGGTAGTGAAATGATGGGAAGACTTTCCAGATGACATTTTATACAGTCAACAAAAGTTGGTAAAATTCAAGGTAGCAATTATTGATATTTTCTATCCTCTATAAATTATTACTTATGTTCTATTATATTAGAGCAAGACTCTTGTCAGGCCGGACTAACGGAATATCCGTTAGGCCAAAATTTCATAACGCTACATTATAGTACAAAAACAAATACATTATTGTACAATACATCATAATACTAATACAAAAACCAATACATCATAACGGGTCAGATATTTATGAAAAATCAATACTTTTGAGTACAAAAACTAATACATCATAGTTCAAAAATCAATACATTAAAGTATCGGGTCAGATGGCCTAACGGGTCATGACCCGTCAATTTGGCTTAACGCAAGTCTTTACCATTATATTATTTTTATTACCAATATTTTTATTACATCTTCAATGCACTTTTTCTTTTTCAAATTTACAAATGAGTGATGCTGAAATTATGAACCTTGCTTTGCTTGAAGTTGACAAATTATTACAGTGTATGAGAAAGAGTTTTAAAGGATTTTCCTCCCATACCAATTCCAATATTCTTCTATTTGAGTATATATCATATAGATTTATTGCTGAAGAATCCGATTGTGATCGTGAGACACTCATTGAAGAACATGGTAAATTGGTCGATAACTTGAATGTTGATCACTGTTACGTTTATGATAAAGTCATGGATGCATCACATTCAACCAACGGTGGCATATTTTCATCTGTCGACATGGAGGTAACGGTAAATAAATTATTTGGAGGACGCTTTCTGTGACTGTTAAATCTAATAGTGGATTATTCTTAATGTAACATCTAGAGGTATAGCTTATCTTCATCTTTTGAAAGAAAAAACTGGACACTCTAGATTTGAGGTTCCTTTTAATATCCACCAAGATTCATCATTTTTGATCTTTACTAGAACTCCACTTGCAAAATTAATGGTGCATGCGCAGCTCATTATTTGGGACGAGAACTGGATGATGCGTAGTCATTATTTTGAAACTCTGGACAAAACTTAAAGATGTGATGAGATCACAAAATAATTCTAACAAGCAACCTCCATTTGGTGACAAAATAATAGTTTTTGGTGGAGATTTTTTTCAAGTTTTGTCGGTTGTTCCAAAAGACACTAAACCAACCATAGTTCACACACTACAAGAAAAATTAGAAAATTAGACTGATATCTGCTTGTGACACTCACCGCAAACGCAATATCAGGTCTCGTACATAGCATGCCATACATTATGCTACCAATAGCAGATGCATATGGTGTCCTATTCATCTCATCGATTTCCGCTTGCGTCTGAGGACACATAGATTTAGATAGACAAATCCCGTGGGACATTGGCAAGGAACCCCTCTTGGATTCTTCCATGTGAAACCGTTTCAACACGGTGTCTATGTACAAGGATTGGGACAGCCAAGCAATTTCCTCGATCTTCTTTATAGATCCGTATTCCCAATACGTATGATGCTTTGCCCAAATCCTTCATTGAGAAACGTGTGGATAACCATGCTTTGGTTGATTGCAACATCCCTACATCATTCCCAATGAGTAGTATGTCATCAACGTAAAGCACTAGAAAAGTCACTGCGCTCCCACTAACCTTCTTGTAAACACAAGGTTCCTCCGGGTTCTTTACAAAATCAAACTCTTTGATAACTGTGTCGAACCGGATATTCCAACTTCGGGATGCTTGTTT
>BMAC01000013.1:379778-394978 GCA_014905375.1 Phtheirospermum japonicum
CATCTTATGAGCACCTACTTATGTATGTCGATGTCCAGACACCGTGACCGATGAGACGCGGTCCACATACACTAAGTACTAGTCTTAATGGGAAAGGCCTGTATCCTCATTATGGCGTAACCCTCTGACCAGGAACAAGTTCGACGAGTTACATTATGTGCTAGATTATCTCACGGTTCTGCTAGACCAATCCATCGTAATAAAGTAACTTCATCAGGACCATACGTATGCAACTAGCATGGGATAAAAGATATGGAATGCCAATATGTATAAAAGATATTATTACGAATAAAAACCGATTGTATTACAAGAGAATGGTCAGACCACAGCCACAAGTTGGCTTGTTGGTCACCTTATTCTAACAGTAATGATACACAAATCAACACATCAAAGCATATTTTTAGGTTGGTTAGGGGCGAATGGAAGATATTCGGAAGTACAAAATTTGACTTATGTTGAGTTTTCTCAAGATTTTGTTTGGAACTCATTAACGAAAGAATGGACACCTACGAAGCTAGAATTGTTCTCATTAGCACGAAGGATCGGGTGATAACTATTATACTCGGTCTCCTAAATATAATTCGAGGAGTCCAATGTCACAGTGATATAAAAAAACTTAATGACATGCAATGTGATACATATCGCGATACATGCTAATCATTGAGGTTATTGTTAGATCGTAGAGAATGTATTAACGGTATATTAGAAGTAAGTAATTGGAGATCAACAAATTCCATGAGATCTTTATTCACAACCTTGTTTGCATCAAAAACTTTAGCACGTCCCAAAATAGTGTCAGATGGCATTCTATATTTTTAGTTATGTTCAATTATATTATTTTTATTTACCATTATTATTAATCTCATTTTCAATGAACTTTTTCTTTTTTAAATTTACAAATGAGTGATGCTGAAATTCAGAACATTACTTTGCTTGAAGTTGACAATTTATTGCAGAGTATGGAAAAGAGTATAAAGGATTTTCCTCTTATGCCAATTTCAAAGGTCATCGATTCCATTATGTATCGTAATAGATTTATTGCTGAATAACTTGAGTATAATTGTGAGGCACTCACTAAATAACATGGTAAATTGGTTGATAGTTTGAATGTTGATCAACGTCACATTTATGATGAAGTCATAGATACAGTACATTCGACCAAGGGTGGTGTATTTTTTGCCTATGGATACGGAGGATCCAGTAAAAACTTTATTTGGAGGAAGCTTTATGGGGACATTAGATCTAATGGTGGAGTTGTTCTGAATGTAACATCTAGCGACATAACTTCTCTTATTCTTCCAATAGGATGAACTAAGCATTCTAGATTTAAGGTTCCTTTTAATCTTCACCAAGATTCATCATGTTCGATGTTTAATGAAACTCCACTTTCATAATTAATGGTGCATGCACAAATCATAATTTGGGATGAAACTCTAATGATGCATATATATTTTTTAAAAGTTTTGGATAAAACATTAAAAGATATTCTAACAGGCATCTTCCATTTGGTGGCAAAACAATAGTTTTTGGTGGAGATTTTCTTCAAATTTTTGCCAGTTTTTTCAAAAGGCACTAGACCAAACATAGTTCGTGCAACGATTAATTCTTTATATTTATGTACTCTTTGTATGGTTTTGAGGTTGACCAAGAATATGAGGTTGCAAAATCTCAGTTCAGATCCCAATTGTGTTAAATTAAAAAAATCGTCGATTGAATAAATAGTATAAGATATGTAGCGGTTGGAGGACTAAACAATGGTGTCGTTCAAGTTAAAATCTCAATTGATCTAATACTGAAAGATGATGGTGAGCATGTTACGTCAACTGTGGCGACCACATATCCACAATTTGGAAAAACAACTGAATGCCCCACTTATTTGGAGGGTCGTACTATTCTTACCCAACACTTGATGTCGTCGATTTGATTAATGAGTATATGATGTTATAAAATGATGGAGAATGTAAAGTATATCTTAACTTTGATAGTGCATGCAAATCTGATTCAAACATTGACATAGTGCAGGACGTCCTCTCACCGAAGTTTCTAAACACCATCAAATGATTTGGATTGCCAAACCATGAGCTAAAACTGGATTAGAACTTCACTCATGTTGTTAGGAAATATCGATCATTCCCTTGTGTTGTGAAATAGAACAAGATTGGTAGTTAGAAAACTTGGCGATCATGTTGTACAGGCTAAGATTAGCAGTGTTGATTCCTAAAATGACTATCACACTATCTGATTCAAGATTGTCTTTCAAGTCCTAACGACGAAAACTTCATGTAATCATGTCATACGCCATAACGATCAACAAAAGTCAAGGATAATCTCTCTCTCTCTCTCTCTTTGGTATTTTCCTTAAAAAGCAAGTTCTCAATCATGGTTGATACGACATCAAATATTCACATCGGCTATATGAAGGTATTTATGGCAATCTGGGTAAGCGACCTCATTTCTTAAGAGGGGAAATCCTTCTGGAAGCTGAGAGAGATGTTCTAAGGAGTAGCGACCTGACGCATAGGAGTGGCGAGCTCTTATACGAGGTAGCAAGATCTTATGATATAGGTACTATTATACGATCTCAGTGCTGAGTAGTAGCTCGACGTTGAGTGCTGGGCCTCATGGTTTTTGGGCCTTAATGGGCTAATATGGGTTGTCTTATGGGTCCCGGAGGATTACACTCATGGATAGAACTATAAGCCCATGGTTATTCTGGTAATTTAGCGAGAGTTCTATTATTTATGGGAACTTAGCATACAGAAGGAATCATAATTTTAAGTCGGTGCTGATATTTATGGTATTATAGTAGGAGAGGGGAACCCTAGATTGGGGAACACTTCTCTTATATATATAAAGAGGACTCAGGCCTCATTCTTTTCTCTAAGTTGATTTCATATCCTACCTATTTTGAGCTCTGACATCTCTTTCGCACTCGCTAACTTAAGCATCGGAGGGCCTACGCCGGGGCCGTCCACCGCCTTGGCATTGTATGTTGTTTTGTAGGATCAATCAGGTCGTTAATCACGTATTTAAAGCTATTCATGTCGCTGACTACATAACTAAAGTCAGTACCCTATTTTTTTGAAGCACCAATCTTTTTGATCGCATCAAGTGGCGCCGTCTTTGGGAAAGAGGGAAATTGAGTTTTTGAGCAAAAGGCATAAGACTATTCACAAACGTAACATGAAAGGAAGAACTATGCCACCTAGGATCCTGGATTTTGGTCCTGGATCAAGCAAGCTAAAGGAAGCAAATAAATATGCAGACAAAGACAAACAAACAATGGGCAGGCCAACACCTCCCTTAGGGGAACCGACGGTTCAGAAACCCGCCACCAGACCACCATCTTCACCAAGAAAGAGAAACACAAAAAAAATAAGAGAAGATACTTGGAAGGAGGTCTTCAAGATTAATAGGCAAAGAGCGATCCACGTAGGAACGACGGAGTGGAAGGAGTTGCCAAACGATAAATCCTGTTATGTTGACAAGGGACTCTTGGAGGACTTAATGGGAATGATATCTCCAGATAAATAAAAGGATATGGAAAAACTTCTGGCGGATAAAGCGCCTAAGGATGACAAAGGGAAAGGAAAGGGTGACTAGAAAGATGATGAATGCACGCCAGGACCAGTAACAGCTGAGCAAGAAAGGAGTAGGGAATCTTCACCATGGAAACCAAGCCGTGAGTTATTGAAAAGCTCAGGCAAATGGATATATGTAGAATATTGTACGTCATCTTCTGAGGATGAATGTACCGAGGATCGCCTACGCATGGAAGGAGGGTCACATGATCAACGTTATAGACAAGAGAAAGATAAAGAGAATGATACTAGAGTTGGGCGACTTGGTGGTAATGGATCAAAGCATAAATCATATAAATGCTGAGGTCGGCGTTACGTTTTGGAGAGGGATGATAGTGAAAGTAAAGAATCGCTCACATATTATGAACCACAAAAAAGATTGTACAAACATCGAGGTCGACATTATGAGGAAATGATGGATGGTGGAGTGGGACTAAGTACTCCTGCATTCAGGGATATGCAAGAAACGTTACTAGATTTGCAACGACAGGTCACTGGATCAAGACCTGACGAGGAGAAGGGGCATCCTTTCTCGGAGGACATATTACAGGTTGTATTACCAAAGGGATATAAGACATTTTTCAATATCATGGGTCGACTGACCCCACCCAGCACATGCAACTTTTTGAAAACGACTCAGTATTACATAAATATACGGACGTTGTGACAAGCCGGGCCTTCCTATCTACTTTAAGAGGAACTGAACAAGATAAGTTTCACCAGTTAGCACCAGGTAGAATCACCAGCTTTCGGGTATTGAGGGTAGCCTTTTTGAAGCAATTTGCCAGCGTTAAACATCACACGAAAATGGCACAATCTCTTTTACAATAGTGCAGCGGTGTTTTGCATGTAATTGTGGTGTTTTCCTCGTATTTTTAATTAAGGTTTTATGTTGTTTTTAGTGGTTTCGAGTCGAGTTTTATTAGGTTTTTCATTTGATTTCTCGTTTTTGTTGTTTTTCGTATTTCTTGTTGATTTTATATTTGATATGGTTTAATGGGTTCGATTAGTTTAAGGATTGGTGAAATTCTTGGGTTTTTATGTTCAAAAATTATATTTTCATAGGTAAAGGCATTGAGGACCAAAGTTCAAGCCAAGGCGTGCCAAGATTGGTGCCAAAAGCAAGCTCCAAAATGCCAAACTTTCTGGAATGCTCACCATGGCTCACCAAGGAAAGCCATAAGTCATGCCAAGGCATGGCGTGCCACCAATTTCCACGCTAGAATCCCCACCAGCCCGACACCCCCCCCCCCCCCCCCCCGCCCGGCACGCCCGCATCCGCACCCGCCCACAAGGTAGCTCCCGGCGCTCGCCAACTCCCAGTCCACGCCCAACCTCATGCTAGGCCACGCCGAGCCACCTAGCCACTCAGCGCCCAGTTCCCAGCCCGCCCGCGCTCACGCTCGGCCATTATCAAGCCACCTCAAGCCAGATCGAGCCAAATCAAGCCCAGGGTCGAGCTAAGTGGCTAGGAAAGTCAACACGGGTCAACTTTGGTCAAACCCAGTAATTTCAAGTCTTAAAGCCCAATTTGACCCATTTAACCCCAATTAAACCTATTATAAATAGAACCAAACTCTCATTTTGTAAAAATAAAAACACTCTCCTCCCAACCCAAGTATGGGTTTGGGATTAAATTTCTCTCTATAGATTTTAGATTTAATTTCAAGTTTTCCTTGGGTTTGTAATCTCAAGAAAGATTCAAGAACTCCATTGGATTTTATTTTGATTGTAATTTCATTCAAGATTTTGGATTCTCTTCTTAATTCAAGTAAGTTTTCTTTAATTTCATGCTTTTCTTCAATTTCATGCTTTAGCCTTAGCTCATAGATTTCTTGTCAGATCTTGTGAATCGTCCATGGAACCTAGGTGAGTGACACACCAAGATCATAGATTGAGTCCTTGTCATTTTTATTTTGAGTCTTTCATATACTTTATTTTGGTTTGAATTTTCATGCATAGTTTTAAGTTGAATCTTAGATCTACTCTTTGTTTCTTGTTATTTTTCGAAAATATTTAAACTTTCACGTCAACTTTTAATGCTCTTTAAATTGTAGCTTTAAATTTTTGATAATTTTCATTATTTGAGTTTATATTCATAGTTGTACCCTAGGCTTTCATGCTTGTACTTGGTGAGACATTGCTTTCTATTGCTTATTTTCATTATTGCTTTGCACTCTCAATTTAGGCATAAGACTGAGGCATCCGACCAACTTGCACTTTCCATTCCTAACTAGTTATTTACGTGTTTCATTAGTTTTAATTGCTTTATTTTCATAGTTTTCATAGTTTTTTGTTTTCCTTTTATTTTCTTAAGCTAAAAACACATTGATCTCTATAATCAATCGAATTTCGATAATATCAAGCCAATGAACCTTTTATACCACTAAAACCTACAAAAAAATGGCGCCATTGCGACTCGTCTTGGTTAAGGCTTTCGATTTGCTTGTAGTTTCTTTGTGTTTCTAGCTTTCTTTTGTATTTGACGTTTTTGCTAAGTATGTTAGGTACTTGTGGCTACGGTGATTACATTCCCAACATGAGAGGGCATGGTAAAAAACATGTTGGGAATGGGATGATGTATAATGGATTTGGCAACATGGGAGGGCATGGTGCAAACCACGTTGCCAATGGTGGATTCGGCTATGGTCAACCCAACATGGGAGGGCATGGTGCAAACCATGTTGGGTCAAGCGGCTTCATGGGTTCAAACAGTTCGTATGGAGGTTACGGAGCCCCTACTCCTCAAATTCCGAACATTTATAATGGAGGCTTTGTTAGTCCAAATGGGATTGTTAATAACCAAAACCCGTATTCCACTCCGTACAAAGGATATGGTGTTATGAATCACTTCCTGAATATGCATAATCCGACATCCGGTCTATATGGTGCTTTTAATGCTCCCAATCAATGCACGAACATGTATAATGGTGGCTTCGGGAATCCAAATGGAAATGTGGGTGGTAAAAATCTGATTCCCAGCTCGTATGGTGGTCTCCCAACTTACAAATTATCCTCTAAAGATCTCGATGCTTATGAGTTGTTTGGAGGAGGGAGCTCCATTGTCGCAAGTGGACCCCCTATCTGCACTATATGAGATGTTAGAAAACCCTTTGTGGGGGTGTTTACTCCTTCCGATCCAAAATATTCTCAACCAACGTATGCTATACCATCTTTTGCTCCACCGCTGACTCATAATCCTCTGATTACTCTTCACGTGGTCCCGTTTCGTCCGACTACCCCGATGATTGCTCCTACCCCATCTCCCGATTCGGATCTCTTGGTATTTCCAAGTCCACCTTCTCATACTCTTACGGTTGCGATCCTCGATAAGTGTGGGGTGGTTGATAATATAGTTGTCTTGCCGTCGAAAGAGGAAGTGGTTTCAATTCCGAGTATTCTTACTCCTCTTGATTCCACACCCGTGGACCCACTTTGGAAAATGAACTTCCCAATGGTCCTTCAAAATAATCTTACAAATATTGGCTACTTATGGACATGATCAAAACGTCGGTCGAACGAGTTTATATAGAGGAATCGAGCAATGAGGAGGAGGTTGGCCCGGAAGTCTATATTAAGAGTTGTTGTGAGAATGATGAGCCCCTTGTGCTTAACGACAAATCTATTATGCTTCAATGTACCCAAGATTTGTGTGAAAAAGATTGTTTATGTGTCGTAACGATGACTTTTTAGAGGGGGAGGTGGGGATTGTTGGTGATAAGAATGAGAAACTTGAAAATTATCTTGAGTCGGAGATAGTGGATGTTGGGAGAGAAAATCTTGACGACTATATTGAAGGGATTGTGGAATTGTTCGGATTAGCCCCCAATGAAGATTAGAGGAGGCACAAGCCCGAGCCTAAGCCTCCGCCATATCCCCTCAAGTGAATCTATTTGGAGGAAGAGGAGAGAAAGCCGATTATCATCTTGGCAAACTTAAATCAAGAGGAAGAGGAGAGGTCGGTTGAAGTGCTTAAAGTTCTTAAGGGTGCTATTGGTTGGAGACCCGGGGATATTAAGGGAATTATCCCTTTGACGTACATGCATACGATCATGTTGAAGGATAATGCCAAACTTTCTCGAGAATTCCAAGGGCATTTGAATCCAAGTCTAAAGGAGATAGTGCAAGCTGGGATTTGGAGATTATTGTGGGAAAGCTTGATGTTTGTACTTGCCGAGAGTGAGTGGGTGAATCCCATTCACATGGTGCCGAAGGAGAGCGACAAAGGAGAGTTGTTGGCTATGAGAGCTTCAACGGGATGGAGGATGTTGATCGATTTTAAGAAGTTAAATGCGGCTACCAAGAGAGGTCATTTCCCTTCCCCATTTATCGATCAAAGGTTGAAAAAGCTAGCCGCCAAATATTCCTTTTTTTTTTCTTGACGAGTCATCGGGTCATTTCAAAACAACCATTCCACCCGAAAATCTAGCCGAGACGAGTTTCATTTGCCCATTTGGAACGCTTGCTTTTTGGCGAATACTATTTTAGCTATGCGATACCCCGATGACGTTCCAAAGAGTGGACCCTCCCGACAAGGAGGATATTTCTTTAGTGGCTCCTCTCATTTTCTTTCCACCTTGAGAAAGAAGGGAATCCGTCAAGCTAATGATGTAATACAAGAGCTTCTTGGGAGGCAACCCAAGTTCTTTTCATTTATTTCTTTTCTTTCTTTCTTTCTTTCTTTATTTCTTTCTTATAATATAAAAATCCAAAAACATTTGAAAAATAAAAAAAATTGTCTTTTGGTTCTTTTTAAACCTTGTTTTGTTTTGTTTTGATTTATGTACATATTTACTTGTGTTTTTGACTTTGTGTGATTTTCCGTTTTAGTGTTTTGCTTTCCGACTCCAACCTTGGCCGAATTAAGCTAGTAACGTTCATGGAGCCGAGAGACACAAGCCATGCTCGGTTTTTGCTTAGATTGATTGGATGCTTAAGTGGATCCCACCGAGCTCGACCCAAACTTGCTCGGTTTAGGAAGCTTCTAATTCACCCTCCTTTTACTTGTTTTTCATTAAAATTCAATAAGGACATTACATGGTTTAAGTGTGGGGTGGGTAGGTGGTTAAGGTCCGGGTGTCACAAATCATGATTTGTCTTTTTTAACTTGAGCCTTGGCAAAGTGACGCATTCTTGGCGAAGTGACGCTTACTAATTGCGCTATTATATGGTTGAGTCGTTTTTTGTGTATTTTGTGTCTTTATTACATTATTAAGCAATCACCATATGCTTTGAAGTTTGAATAGTTTACTTGTCGGGTTTTTGCATGTATATGCCCTCTCGTGTGAGGAGTTGGATTTTTGTGCTTCGTCCAAAACTCGCCTATATATATATAATCAACATTTGCTCGTGAAAAAATTGTAAAGATCTAGAATCTCTTTTGATTTTGTTTCCAAAACTTGGTGCAAACTTGTGAGTAGTTTTGTGTGAATTATCAGTTTTTCTTGCATTTTTATGGAAATTGCATTGAGGAGGCTTGATTTTGCTCGTACATGATTGAATTTGGAAATGACCTCGAGGCACATATATCACCCTTATTCCGGCCATATCTAAATATATAATCTACTTAAAAATCCACAACTGAGCCCCCTTGAGCCTATGCCCCGTTTCTTGTTAGCCGAGCTCGATTTCAGCTCTTATATCTTCATAAATTGTGAGGTGAAAGTGTATGTTGTTATTTGACTAGAAATGTGTGGGAAATAAATTGTGGGTTTCGGGTTTTGAGTTGCTTATAAAAAAAAAAGAGAAAGAGAAGTCGTTGATTGAGCGAACACCCTCAAAAACTTCCATTTGTGAGGAAGTCGTTGATTTGGTTTTCATTTGAGAAGGGGTAATACGAGAAATGCTTGACGATAATGAGTATATGTTGATACTTTCATCATATTAAATAGGATGAGCACAATGATTTTTCTTTTTTGCATAATGTTCATTACATGTACATTCTCGAGTCTTTTCTTTGTTCGAGGACGAACAAACCGATAAGTGTGGGGTGTTTTTTTTGCATGTAATTATGGTGTTTTTCTTGTGTTTTTAATTAAGGTTTTATGTTGTTTTTAGTGGTTTCGAGTCGAGTTTTATTAGGTTTTTTGTTTGTTTTCTCGTTTTTGTTGTTATTCGTGTTTCTTGTTAATTTAATATTTAATATGGTTTAATGGGTTCAATTAGTTTAAGGATTGATGAATGTCATGAACCAGGGTTTGAGCTCGAAGGATTGGGGAGTTAGGGCACAAATTAGAGATGGCGATTTGGGAGAGGGATCAGTTTTGGAGAAGAGGCAAGCGGATAAGTTAGAATTTGGGTCTGGACTAGCTGGGTCGGTTGCATCGGTTGACAAGGATATGGGCGGCATTTTTGATGCTGGGCTTGCAGCTGTTCCTTACGGGAAAGGCCCGTTCGATTTAATTAAAAGAAAGGCCCAACTAGTTAAATAGTTTGGAACCCAATTATAGTTTACAATTCAATTTATATTTCTTGTTTGTTGCACTCCCATTTTTAAGGGACCTTTCAGCATACTGCAATGGTCTCCCCTCATGTGGGTATTTATGTATGGTAACAAAGTAAAATGGACAAGTAATTACATTGATGTTAATTCCTTTCTCTCCAAGTCTCTCTATTCTCTCTCTATCCTCTCTACAATTCTTGTTGTTCTTATCTATATCCGAGGAGAAAATACACAAATTTACAAGAAATAATCAAAATCATAACAATTGGTACCCAGAGCCACTCGATCCCCTATGATGGCTGAAATTACCCGTTTCAAAGATCTTTAAGAAGCCCAGAAATGCATAGATCAAGTCCAAGCCGAATCTGCAAAAAGAGAAGCATCAGAGATGAAGATGCAAGAACAAATCTCAGTAATCAACACAGAAATGATGAGTAAGTTTGATCATCTATCACAAACTCTTGCATCTATCCAGTTATAGCTTCGTAATACAGACAGAGGCCATAAACAGGTGGATGAGGGGTCGATTTCGGGAGATCTAGGACCAGGCTGGTCCTCACCCAGAACAACCCCCAAACAGCAAGGCACTACTAGCAGAATGCTCCAGGATCACCCTACTGCCAACATAATTAGACCCATACCCAAGCTGGATTTTCCCAGATTTGATGGCTCTAACCCCAGGTCATGGATCTTAAAGTGCCAAGGCTATTTCAAGCTTATTCCCAACATCCCAGACTCCCAGAAAGTGATCCTAACATCTATGCATTTTGAAGGGAAAGCTGCCCAGTGGTACCAGCTATTTTCTGTTAAACAATTGGACCTCACTTGGTCACAATTTCTTGAAGTAATCTCTGCCAGGTTTGAGGAACTAAAGGAATAAAAAATTATTGCTGAATTTAATAAATTAAAGCATACACATTCATATGGAGACTATGTTGACAAGTTTGAAGAACTAAGGGCTTGTATGTTGATATTGAACAAGGGAATTTATTCTGAGGAGTATTTCATTGCTAGTTTTATCAATGGTTTAAGTGAAGAGTTACAGTCCTTTATGCACATGTTTGAACCAACATCACTTCATCAAGCCGTTGAATTGGGACAGAGACAACTGCACACCTTAGAGACATTAACCAAGAGACTCAGGGCTCCTGCTAGACCACTTACAACATTTAACCTTAAGAGAGTTGAACCAAGCAGCACTCTAAAATCACCACAATCCACCATCAAACCCCAGTTTAAACTACTCACTGCCTCAGAAATGGCTACAAGAAGAGAGAAAGGGCTCTGCTATAACTGTGATGAGCCTTTCTCCAGTGGGCATAGGTGCAAGAACAGGATATCCTACATGATAATGACTGAAGAAGAGGAGACACATTGCCAAGATTTTTCACCCAACCATGAGTTTTCTGATCAATCAAATCCTGAAGCTATGGAAGAGATCCAGATGTCCATAAATTCAGTATCTGGAGAGGGAGGAATGACCACCATGAGGCTTATTGGTTCAGTGGGAACTGAGAAACTCCACATACTCATTGACACAGGTAGCACCCTCAGTTTTATACAAGAATTTACTGCTAAAAAGCTGGGATGTAAGCTGGAAACTGCTAAGCCCATCTTGTTCAAGGTGGCAAATAGACATAAAATGGTTAGTTCAGCTAGGGTTGCAAGTCTCAGATGGAAAATGCAGGGACACTCTTTTGCTTTCTCTCCCAGGGTTCTAGCTAATGAAGATTGTGACCTCATTCTTGGAGGGGATTGGTTGAAATCTTGCACACCTATAGAGTTTGACTATGATAACATGACATTCACAGTCAACCTTTTGGGAAAGAGAGTAAAGATACAAGCTATGTCTACCCCAACTGAATGTCAATTAATCTCTAGTCCCACATTGTACAAAATGATACATTAGGATTTCCCTACTCAGGTTCAGGAAATGTTTTGGATTAGAGCCAAGCCTAATACTGAGGACATGGATAAAGACAGCAGAATGGAGGACCTGCTCTTGAAGTTTCAGGATATTTTCGAGGAACCTCAAGAGTTACCACCTGTCAAAGGAGTGGAGCATCATATTGTGCTCAAGGATGGGAGCAATCCTAAGCATCAATACCCTTATAGAGTGTCACACAATCAAAAGGGAGAAATTGAAAGGATTGTAAGGGAATTGCTAGAATCTAGAGTGATACAGCACAACAACAGTCCTTTTGCATCTCCAGTGTTGCTAGTCAAGAAGAAGGACAGCTCTTGGAGGATGTGTGTGGACTATAAGTACCTGAACAGCCTCACCATAAAACATGACTACCCTATCCCTATCATTGATGAATTGTTGGATGAGATATAGGGGGCTGAATACTTTTCTAAAATTGACTTGAGGTCAGGTTATTTTCAAATACTAATGAGGCCTGAGGATAGGTACCTGACTGCATTTAATACCCATAATAGGTAGTATGAATTTTTGGTGATGCCATTTGGGTTGTGCAATGCACCAGCCACCTTCCAATCATTGATGAACCAGGTCTTTCAACCCATGTTAAGGCAGACAGTTCTAGTTTCTTTTGATGACATTCTGATTTACAGTAGAACCAAACAAGAACGCTACCAGGATGTAAGAGCAGTCCTATCCTTACTACGAGAGCATTCACTCTATGTAAAAAGAAGCAAGTGCCATTTTGGACAAAAACAGATTGAATATTTGGGCCATATCATATCTAAGGAAGGGGTAGCTACTGATCCTAGCAATATTTCTAGCATGGTAGACTGGCCATGACCCACTAATGTCAAACAACTCAGAGGGTTTATTGGTCTCACAGGCTATTATAGAAGGTTTGTACAAGGGTATGGACTGTTGAGCAAGCCACTTACCAGTTTATTCAAGAAAGGAGGATTCCTATGGTTAGATGAGGCAAAAGAAGCTTTCAACAACCTCAAGAGAGCAATGAGTACTGCTCCTGTATTGGCCCACCTAGGTTTCTCCAAACCTTTTGTTCTTGAGACAGTTGCAAGTGGCATTGGGTTGGGAGCTGTTCTTATGCAAGGTGGGAGGCCTATCTCTTACATGAGCAAGGCCTTGTGCATGAAAAATCAGGGGTTATCCATATATGAGAAGGAATTTATGGCAATCTTAATGGTCATTCAGAAATGGAGGCATTATTTACAAGGGTATAAGTTCATCATAAAAACAGATCAGCAGGCATTAAAACACCTATTGGACCAAAGGATTATGAATCCTATGCAGCAAAAGTGGATAACTAAGCTATTAGGGTTGGATTATGAGATTCAGTACAAAAAGGGGACATAAAACAAGGTGGCAGATGCTCTTTCCAGGAAAGAATTCCTTGTTTCAACCTGCTATGGCACCTCTACTGTCACTCCGACTTGGGTGCAACAGGTATCTGATAGCTACTCAGATGACCCCTTCTTTACCAAGGTCATAGCAGCAAAGTCACTAGACCCACAGGCATATCCTGAGTTTGAATTACAAGGGGAAATCATAAAGTACAAGGGGAGAATACGGGTGGGAAAGGATACTACACCCAGGCATACTATCTTGTCTGAGATGCATAATTCAGCTTATGGTGGACACTCTGGCATTTTGGGTACTTATAAGAGGATCAGTAGGGTGTTCTACTGGCCCCTCATGAAGAAAGAGGTGGAGGGTTGGGTGACATAGTGTGAGGTGTGTGCCAAGAGTAAAGGAGAGAATGGTCCCTACCCAGGCTTGCTGCAACCCCTTCCCACTCCCAATCAAGCCTGGACACACATTTCAATGGACTTTATTGAAGGACTGCCTAAATCAACAGGGAAGGATGTAATCCTAGTGGTGATAGACAGATTCACCAAGTATGGCCATTTCATAGCCCTCTCATACCCATTCACTGCCAATACAGTTGCTAAACTGTTTGTGGATTCTGTTTACAAGCTACATGGGCAACCATTACACATTGTTACTAATAGGGATAAGGTCTTCACTAGTATGTTTTGGAAGGAGCTGTTTAAGGCTCTGGGAACACAGTTAAATTTTACATCAGCCTACCATCCTCAATCAGATGGCCAAACTGAAAGGCTGAATCAATGCTTGGAGAAATACCTAAGGTGTATGGTGCAGCAAAGCCCTAAGAGTTGGGATAAATAGTTGACCTTGGTATAATTCTGGTATAATATTAACCACCACACAAGACTAAACACTACCCCTTTTCAGGCCCTCTATGGTTACCAACCCCCTTCCACATTCTTGGAAACACATATCCTTACACAACATCAAGACACAGATGAGTTCATTCAACAAAGGCAACAATTAACTCAGGAATTCAAAAATAACTTACTACAAGCTCAACAACGAATGAAATTCTTTGCAGACAAGAAGAGAACAGAAAGACAGTTTGAGGTAGGGGATTGGGTTTATTTGAAATTGCAACCTTTCAGGCAGAATTCAGTGGTACTCAGAAAAAACCTTAAACTATCAGCAAGATACTACGGACCATACTAAATCAATGAAAAAATAGGAGAGGTGGCTTACCGATTGCAACTTCCAGATGGAGCCCGGATTCATCCAGTTTTCCACGTGTCGCTCCTGAAGAAGAAGCTTAGACCGATGCTGCAAACACCACCAAATCAAGACCTTCCTATCACTGATAATGACGGCGAATTCCTGATAACACTAAACGAATCAATTGGTCAGAGAGTGGTTCGCCGGAGAAAGGAAATGGTACAACAATTTCTAATTACATGGTGCAACAGTGGAATTGAACATTCAACTTGGGAGGACGAGAAGTACTTACGCAGATGTTTCCCCAAGTTTGATCCTTTGGGACAAGGATCTCAAGAGGGGAGGGGTATTGTCATGAACCAGGGTTTGAGCTCGAAGGTTGGGGAGTTAGGGCACAAATTGGAGATGGCGATTTGGGAGAGGGATCGGGTTTGGAGAAGAGGCAGGCGGATAAGTTAGAATTCGGGTCTGGATTAGCTGGGTCGGTTGCATCGGTTGATAATGATATGGGCGGCATTTGTGATGATGGGCTTGCAGCTATTCCTTAAGGGAAAAGCCCATTCGATTTAATTAAAAGAAAGGCCCAGCTAGTTAAATAGTTTGGAACCCAATTATAGTTTCCAATTCAATTTATATTTCTTGTTTGTTGCATTCCCATTTTTAAGGGACCTTTCGGCATACTGCAATGCCCCCC
>BMAC01000013.1:395077-409088 GCA_014905375.1 Phtheirospermum japonicum
CTCCCCTCATGTGGGTATTTATGTATGGTAACAAAGGAAAATGTACAAGTAATTACATTGATGTTAATTCCTTTCTCTCCAAGTCTCCCTATTCTCTCTCTATCCTCTCTACAATTCTTGCTGTTCTTATCTATATCCCAGGAGAAAATACACAAATTTACAAGAAATAATCAAAATCATAATAGTGAAATTCTTGGGTTTTTATGTTTAAAATTCTATTTTCATAGGTAAAGGCAATGAGGACCAAAGTTCAAGCCAAGCCGTGCAAAGATTGGTGCCAAAAGCAAGCTCTAAAATGCCAAAATTTTTGGAATGCTCGCCATGCCTTGCCAAGGCAAGCCATAAGTCACGTAGAGGCATGGCGTGCACCAATTTCCTTGCCAAAATCCATGCTAGCCCGCCCGCCCACGCGTGCCCACGCGCAGCGTCAACAACCCGCGCGCGCCTCCTGCCCGCACGCGTCCTCACCCGCCCGCAAGGCAGCGCCCGAAGCTTGCCAAGGCACTCGCCAACTCCCAGGCCACGCCCATCCGCCCAGCGCCCGGGTCCCAGCCGACCAGCGCCCAGCGCCCGTGCCCAGGCTCGGCCATTACCAAGCCACCTCGAGCCAAATCAAGCCCAGGGTCGAGCCAAGTGGCTAGGAAGGTCAACACGGGTTAATTTWGGTCAAACCTGGGAATTTCAAGCCTTAAAGCCCAATTTGACCCATTTAACCCCAATTAAACCTATTATAAATAGAACCAAACTCTCATTTTGTAAAAAGAAAACACTCTCCTCCCAACCTTAGCATAGGTTTGGGATTAAATTTCTCTCTCTAGATTTTAGATTTAACTTCAAGCTTTCCTTGGGTTTGTAAGCTCAAGAAAGATTCAAGTACTCCCTTGGATTTTATTTTGATTGTAACTTCATTCAAGCTTTTGTATTCTCTTCTTCATTCAAGTAAGTTTTCTTTAATTTCATGCTTTAGCCTTAGCTTATAGATTTCTTGCCAGATCTTGTGAATCGTCCATGGAATCTAGGTGAGTGACACACCAAGATCATAGGTCGAGTCCTTGATTGTTTTATTTTGAGTCTTTCATATGTTTTATTTTTGTTTAAATTTCCATTCATAGTTTTAGGTTGAATCTTAGATTGACACTTTGTTTCTTGTTATTTTTTCGAAAAGATTTAAACTTTCCCGTCAACTTTTAATGCTCTTTCAATTGTTGCTTTCAGTTTTTGCTAGTTTGCATTATTTGAGTTTTTATGTATAGTTGTACCTTAGGCTTTCATACTTGTACTTGTGAAACATTGCTTTCTATTGCTTATTTTCATTATTGCTTTGCACTTTCAATTTAGGCATCCGACCAACTTACACTTTCCATTCCTAGCTAGTTATTTACGTGTTTCATTAGTTTTAATTTCTTTATTTTCATAGTTTCCATAGTTTTTCATTTTCCTTTTATTTTCTTAAGCTAAAAACACATTGATCTCTATAATCAATCGAATTCCGATAATATCAAGCCAATGAGCCTTTTATACCACTAAAACCTACAAAACAAGCGGTCGGAGTAAAGTTTAAACTACTATGTCAATCGGTTCACTAACGCCATGTTGGAAGTACCTACAACCATAGACGAGATGAAAGATGGGGCGTTACATGAAGGGTTAAGGAGGGAAGATCTACACAAATCTCTAGCCAAGAAAGCTGCACGAACATATGACGAGGTTCTTGAATGATGTGATAAATATATACAGGTGGAGGAAGCTAAAGAGGAACATCGATTACGGTTTGGTATGGAGGCAGCAGAACATGGAAGGATCATATCTAATAGGTCGGAACCTAGGAGAGAACCATGACGAGTTGTGTGAAGGATCCTGACCACTGGCACAAGTGGAAGAGCGGTGCCCAGAGTCGATATGAAAGATTGGAGGGACGAAGACTTTACACCCTTGGCATACCCGCAAGTAAGGGTGTTCACGATCATGGAGCGCTTAATACATACCGCCATCAAATGGACGGAGAATCAAGCACAAATCCCTACTAACCCGAGGTCTGAATTCTTTTGTTTATTTCATAATAATTATGGTCACCCAACAAAGCGGTGCAGGCATCTCCGGGAGGAAATAGAAAGGCTTATCAAGGCAGGGCACTTGGAGGAAGTTATATACAGAGATAGGGAACCATGTGAGCCCGTACATCCCCTGCCACCCCCACCTCCAGGGGGTCCACCCCCGAACCAGGTCAGGAGACAACCACAACAGGGAGGCCAAAAACAGATGGAATAGAGAAGATCAGGAGGGAACAAAGGGAGAATACACATGATTTTGGGAGGGCCAACAGATGGAGATACGAATAATGCGAGGAAGAAATACGCAAAGGCAGCCCGACCTGGACCATATGAGGTCGCTGTCATCAATAAGAGACCTCCAACATTGGGATCAATAATCTCGTTCGTTCCTAACGAGTGACGCGGTCTACAGGTAGAGAATAATGATGCGCTGATGATTGAAGCATAAATAGCAAGGTACGAGGTCGGTAGGATATTTGTAGATAATGGAAGCTCTGTCATCATCATATACTTGGGCTTCTTAGAACAAATGAGCTTGGACACGAAGATGCGACCAGTGAATACACCAATCTATGCTTTTAATGGAGCACAGGTCATCACGGAGGGCGAGCTAACACTCCCGATGGTTTTGGGCAAAGTGGAGCTGTGAGTAAAAAGAGATTTGAAATTCTTGATTATCCATGGATGATCATCTTATAATGCGATATTGGGGCGACCTTCTCTAAACACATTTCAGGCGATCACTTCTACTTCTGACATGAGTATTAAATATCCAGCGGGAGATAAGGTAGGAGAGGTTGTCAGAACAGCATGTCGCTAGGTCGTGCTATCAGGTGACCGTTTGAAAAGGCATGAGTGAGAACAAACAAGAGAGGATGGGAGATGTGCAGGAGGGAGTGCTTAGCTCCAAGAAAAGGAGGGAGGAGTAGGATTCTGTTCGCCCACATGAAGAATTGATGGAGATCTCGTTAGAAGAAGGTTCCCAGAGTACACCACAAAGATAGAAACCCAAACGACAGAGGCGATAAGGGATGAGCTGATAGCATTGTTGAGGGAGTTTCGAGAAATCTTTGCTTTGGGGGATGGAGAGCTTCCAAGAGTATCCTCGGAGGTCGCTGATTTGCACATTTTTGTACGTGATTTTATTACCTTTTTGTGTCGCGTTTGCATGTGTTTTGCTTGCATTTATGGGTATTAGGAGTCGATTAGGCCTTTTTTTTTTTTTCTAGTTTTAGGTTTTTGTAGCATTTGCGCGGTTTTTATTATGTTTTCGTAATTTTTCACTCATTTTTATATTTTTGTCCGTAGAATGACCAAGCGGGGCCCGTGCACGCTTAGGGAATTCCACTCGACTCGCTATGGATTGGACAAATGAATACAAGTAAGGAAACATAGCGCAAACAAGGAGCGACAACTGATGGACGTCTGGAGCAGAAATGAGAAAACCGAGCCTGGAGCAGCTATGCCAGTCAATCGACTGACCCAGCCCAGATCGACTGCTCGGCAGAAGGTTGGGCGTTTCAGGATGGAGCGGTCGACCAACTGGGGGTCAGTCGATCGATTTCAATGCAGGGGAGTTCGGTTTTGTTTTTTTTTGCCTATTTTAGTGATTTTGCCCTTGCAGCCCTCTATATGAACCCCCAACCCTTTCTCACCAACCTTATCCCTTCCTATCTCCTCCAAGCCTCTACCATTCCTTTGCATTTTAAAACCCCAGTTAATAAATTTTAGAGTAGTTTTAGTTTGGTTAGTATTAGTTAGTTGTTCTTAGCAAGTGTTGGAGAGGGTGACACCTCCTTCATTTGTGGTTCTTGTTGTGTTGAAGTTTTCTTGTTCTTATGAAGGTTGTAGCTAAACTTAAAGCTTTTTTGTTGAATGCAAACTTGTTAGTAATCTTTCTATTCTCTATTGTGTTGCTCTTAATTAATTGTTATTGTTGTGTGTTGGTTATTAGATTTTAGATAATGTTGTTTTTCATTGCATTTCAAATTCTCAAGTGTTAGGTTCTATTGCTTGTGTGTTGCTTTTAATCTTCTTGATTGTAAAAAACCCATTGTAGCATAGTCTTGAAACTTTTTACTTCTTTAGTCTAAACAAATATTTGGTCTTTGAAAGATGTATGAAACTTTCTTCTTTGATAGATTTGACTCCTTCACATTTAATGCTCTTTAACTCCTTTGAATTTTAAGGCTTTGACTTTCCCTCCATTTCATCTTTCAAACTTTACAAGCTTTCCTTAATTAGTAGTTTTTAATTTATTTAAGGTTATTAATTAGATTTAATTTATGTTATTAAATTCAGTTATTTTCAAGCAAGCTTTAATTATTCATTCCCCTTTGCTTTAATTAGTTTTCAAGTTTTCATTCCAATTCAAACTTTAGCATTAGAAACTCAACCCAAACCAATGACTTATTGCTTTCTTAGAGTAGATTAGTGTAAATAAGATTAACAAGAGATTAAGTAAAAAAAAACGAACGCCGATAACATCTATCCTCGAGAGACACGACTCGGAAAAACTTACCGCTCTATAATCGACTTCGTACTATTGCGAAGACGATTTATTAGAGTGCTAAGAAATCTTCAATCAGTCACCCAACGTCATTTGAATGCTGATCCAGAGGCATGGTCTGTTAGGCAAAAAAGGAGACATTTTAGAGCAGAGATGGATAAAGTAATTGAAGAGGAGGTGCGGAAATTGCTAAAGGCGGGACATATTCAGGAAGTCCAATTCCTGAGTATTTATCTAATGTTGTGATGGTGCCAAATTGGTATAGAAGTGGAGGATGTGCGTGGACTTTCGTGACCTAAACAAGGCATGCCCAAAGGATCATTATCCGCTGCCACGTATCGATCAATTGGTCGATTCAACTTCCGGCTATGAACTCTTAAGCATGATGGATGCATCACAAGGGTATCATCAAATCCCACTAGCAAAGGAGGATCAACCCAAGGTGAGCTTTGTTACCTCGACAGGTACATATTATTTTGTGTCTATACTATTTGGGTTGAAGAATGCAGGTGCAACCTATCAGAGATTGGTGGCTAAAATGTTCATAGACCTGTTGGGGTCTACCATGGAGGTTTATGTAGATGATATGCTGGTAAAGATCAAAAAAGAAGACTCACATGTGGAAGATTTTCGGAAAACATTTGTTATCCTGAGGCAATATGGGATGAAGCTTAATCCAAAGAAGTGTGCGTTTGGTGTATGATCTGGGAAGTTTTTGGGATACGTGGTGACGGAGCGGGGTATCGAAGTAAATCCAGAGAAAGTACGAGTCTTCATGGAGATGCCACATCCACTCACGGTGCGCGATGTACAGGTATTAACCGGTCGAATTGCAGGGCTTAGTCACTTTATTTCCAGATCGACAGAGAAGGGTGTGCCTTTTTTTAAGACACTCAGGAAGGGATCCAAGTTTGAATGGACATAAGAGGCTGCAGAAGATTTTGAAAAGCTCAAAGAATACTTGGCAGAAATACCATTGTTAATTAAACCAATGCCTGGAGAGGATTTAATTTTGTACATTTCAGCTGGGGAGGCCGCAGTAAGCTCAGTGCTCATAAGGGAGGATGCGGGCGTGTAGAAGCCTATTTATTACATAAGTCGGATGCTGAGAGGTGCTGAGCTGAATTACTCAGAATTAGAGAAAGGCGGGTTTGCACTAATCTATACAGCAAGGAAGCTATGACCTTGTTTTCTGGGTCACAAGGTTAAGGTACGCACCAACTTATCTCTTAAATAGGTATTGAGCAATCCAAATATGTCAGGAAGGTTGGTGAAATTGGCAGTAGAGCTCAGTGAATATAATGTGGTGTATGAACCCAGAACGGCGATCAAATCACAGGTGTTAACAGATTTTTTACAGGAGATGGTGCGACCTACTGAACTAGGGGATGAACAAAAGGCATATATACTGCATACAGATGGATCAACTATGACATCAGGAGCTGGGCTTGGAATTGTTTTGACTAGCCCAGAGGGTGAGAACTTGAATTTTGCAATAAGGATGGGGTTTAAGGCCTCCAACAACGAAGCGGAATACGAGGCACTACTAAAAGGCATGAAGATGGCGATTCGACCAAGGAGCAAAGAGAGTTAAGGCCTATACAGACTCGCAACTAGTAGCTCGAAAGCACGATGGATCTTTTGAGGCTCGAGAAGAACGTATGCAGGAGTATTCGAAAAGATTAAAGGAGGGGACAATGCAGTTTGAAAACTTTGAACTAGAACACTTACCACGAGCTGAAAGCGTTCGCGCCGATCAGCTCGCCAAATGACAGGTACATTGGGTACTTGTGATATAAGAAAGATCACGTTGATGGAGCTAAATCATATCAGTATATAAAAAGGTAAAGAGGTTATGGCTATTGATGGAAAGGAAGATTGGCGAACACCAATTCGGGAGACCCTCGACAAGTTGGTCGCAGGGGTAGCACAATTATCAACTAAGGAAGCCAGGACAACAACATGCTTTTGTTTGATGAATGGGGATTTGTATAAGAGGTCTCGTTTTGGGCCTTACTTAAAATGTTTGGCGATAGAAGAAGGGATGGAAGTATTATGAGAGATACATGAAAGTTATTGTAGCAATCATGCGAAGAGCAGAGCACTTGCGGGAATAACTTTGCGAGCTGATTTCTTTTGGTCAGGAATGAAGGGTATGGCGGGCAAGTTTGTCATGACTTGCATAAAATGTCAGATGCGCACGCGCTTGTGATCCATGTGCCTGCAGAAGATATGATGGTGATGAGCTCGTCCTGCCCCTTTGCACAATGGGGTATTGATATCGTGGGGCCTTTTCCACTAACGCCCGGTGGCAAAAAATACTTAGTGGTCCCGGTGGACTACTTCACAAAATGGGTGGAGGCCGAGGCTATGACGGGTATAAGCGAGCAGAATATTGTTGATTTTATTTTTAATAGTATATTTTGCAGGTATGGAGTTCCGTGAGTGCTAGTCTCATATAATGGAACCTAGTTTAATGGGCAGATGATTCAAGAATGGTGCAAGCAGATGGGGATGAAGCAACGATTTGCTTCTGAGGCGCATCCTCAAGCAAACGAACAGGTTAAAGTTACTAATCGCATCATTGTGCAGGGAATTAAATTACGGTTGGAAAAAGCAGGGGGACAATAAAATAAAAAATTATCGTGCATCACACGGATACAGTATTAATTATACGTGAAAAAACAAGAAAATTATAAAAACATAAATAAATAAAATTTTAATAATAAATAAAAAATCCTAAAATAATTTCTAAAAATAAGAAAAATATACGAAAAATTATAAGAAAAACAATTATAATAACAAATAGAAAAATTAAACTTTTCTTAAAATGTAAAATAATATATTAGTTTATAAAATAAAATATTTATTATGATATAAAAGATGGAATTCTTACCAATAAGATAGTAACTTAAATAAAAAAGGCTACAATTTATAATTTTTTTCTTAACGTCAGCTTATTATCTAGAAAAACTTATTGGGAGGAAATAAACTATAATCTCCCCCAAAAAAAACTCAACCAAACATGACCTTATTCTTGCTTCAGCTAATACAACCAAACATGACCTTCATCGTGCTTCAGCTAATACAACACTGACTTTTGGTTCTCAATTAACCTTAAAGCGCTTTTGCAATAATAAATCACTTCTTTTCGCCCACGAAAAGTAGTACATGCTAACACTCTCTTAGTTCAGAACAAGATTTATAATCCCCTGATTCATTGTATAATAAAAACACAAATCAGACTGTATAACTCCATCGACATCCATCTTCTTGATTCATTATTTTCTACCTGATTATTTTCACAGGCTCGTATAGACTGAGATTCATATTATACGACCGTTTGCTGTTTCTCTTTGATGAATTGGTCGAGTCCCTGCCCAAAAATGACAAACATAAAAATGTCGCACTAAACGTTTTAGAAAATGAAAATACGTTATAACCATCATCATCAAGAAGCTTATCTGCGAACCGCACAACACATAATTCGTGTTATTTCTTAAAGATTAGAAATGAAACTAATGTTAAGTTATGAAAAGACTGTTAATGAGACACTTCTATATTAATCAATATCAATTGATCAGTCACATGACTGAATAACAAAGAATAGCTGCATAAGCAGAGTAAATCCAATAAGGCAAGCATATAGATCCACAACGCACTAAACATATTTATAAGCTATAATCAAAATGCATTTACCTCGATCCTTCTTTCGTAGATGAAACCCGATAGTTAAAAGATCAGCAGGGATAATTACAAAACCATCCTTGAAGTTTGATCTGATTACAAAAAAGTCCCAATTATTTTTAAAATTACAAACGTGGTATTTACAAATACCCTTGAGGTTTTGCATTTTCTTAACAAATATCCCCGAATGACGGATTTCTTTTTTTTTTTTTTTTGTCAATTAACCGAAAAATAATTACTTTGATTCACTTGCAATATATTTCTTTCTTCAGCCTATCCCAAAACTCGGGCCCTTTAGGATGAGCATTCACATAAGTCCCCACGAATATATCCTCCGAGCACGCTAACAAAGTGCTCAACGCCAACTTATTATGCACAACCCCTTCGTCCCTAAGCCACTTATAAGTCAAAAGCCTAAGCTTAACCCTCTGAACCGTGTACGACACGATCGCCGGATGAGTAACCAAATCCGACACTGGGTACCCCAACTCATTCACAAAAAACCCGATTTTCGCTCTAATCACATCCTTCGACTGGTTAAGTATCTGTGGGGCCACTTTTAGCATCGCGATGACATCATCGCGGCTCAAACCCATATTTACCAAACAATCGAACCGCTCTTCTAATTCCATCCCCTTCCCACGAAACACTTTAAGAGCCCTTTCGATCTCGTTCGAATTCTCGACGAAGCCTAGGCTTAAGAGAAACTTAGTCTTCATCGTTCGTACTTTAAGGGCCCGGTTCGGCTCTTGGACCCGATCGGATCGCACTCGGAGAACCCATTTTTTCAAAACGAACGGGTCGTCCTTCACCATTTGACACAGCATGTTGACCCCGCAGTTCAATGTAGTCAATAAGCTGTTGATCCGTTTTAGCTCGCATGAGCCGAGCAGCAACGGGTGCGAACGGAAAACCGGGCCGATATCCGGGGCCAGCATTTTAATCCCCACCATGAATTTAAAGCAACGGTGTAAATTACTGGAGAATTTTGGAACCGGGATTGGTGGAAATTCAAGAATCACTGATCGTAAATCGTTCTTGGTCGATCCGAATTTCAACAAGAACGAGACAAATCGAAACGTGGTACGCCCGGACGAGTCCAGCAGAATATCGGGCCGGTGTCTAATTAAATCTCCTAATTTCTCGCCCTTCAAGCCCAACTCGTTTAATAAACGAATGAGCTCGAGCATATGTTTCCAATTATAAGAACGCCCTTTGGATATACGCTCCTCGACCCAGTCGTGCCCGATTCCTACGTTCTTTAGATTCTCCAAAACCTTGAGGAGATCGTCGTAATTGGTATCTCGTTTCAAAAGGTAAGGGCTCGAAACGACAATCTTGATGGCAAAAGATTGTTTGACCCCCAAATCTTGAAAAGCCCGGAGCTTCGACTGCAAAACACCGTGATCGTAACTAAAAACCTCGAAAGCCTCCTTACAAATCTTGCCTATCATATTCCTAGGAACACCGTAATTACACAGAACGTAATAATTATCCAATAATAACTGATCGTCGTTCAGAAACATCAAATTGCGCGGTAATAACAAGGCATAATCGGAAGGTCGCAAACCTATGCTCTCGAAGAAGGGCTCGAATTCGTTAATGGGATGGTACCGTAAAAACCGAGTCAATGAGCGGCCAACGTCGGCTTCATTAGTATCCAAACTCTTCAATAATCTGTTCAAAAACTCCGGAGTGTTTTTACTCATATTTTCGGCATCCATGAACTGTAGACTCCTGGTGGAATGCAAATAGTCTAACAGAGCGTTTTGAGCTTCTTTTCTTACTTCACAAATGTTTCTACCGTTCCGTTTCAAATGGGCGGGACTTTCTGTTCGGAAAAATCTGGAGAGTTGGGGATAAAAATGGGATTTTTGTGATTTAAGTTTTTTTTCTGCGCACAATGAAGAAAGATATTTGAGAAGATGAGGATTTCTGAGTTTCTGCAAACTGGTCATGGGGATTCTTGTTTTAGGATATGTGGAGTAAACTGAAAGGTGAACAGAAAATAATTGTTTATGTGTATATTCTTGAATTAATCGAAGTTTGTGAAATTTCTGACCTTGCTGAGATTTTTGTAGGGTTTTGGCGGAAAGAGCTTTCAAGGGGTTTAATTGCAGATACTTGGAGAAGGGTTTAAGTTTCGCTCTCTACAGGGAAAAAGAGAAATTGTCGGGGGCAATTCTGGAAACTGCGTTGGGGATTGTAAAACCCCATAGAAGACACAGAAAGGGCAAAGGGTATAAAAGCCAGAGTTCAAACAAGGGGGCGAGGCCGAGGGGGACACGCTGGGGAATTAAGGGTAATTACAGAAAGTACCCTTGAGGTCTAACCTAATTGCAAAAATCTCAGTTAACTCTCAAAATCACAAAAAGCACCCTGATTTTATTTTTTTTGTCTTACATAATTACATTTATGATTTATCTCTTTAAAATTAAAAAAAAAAAAGAAAAAGAAAACATATATAAAGAAAAAAAAATCTTTAATTTTGACACAGAATCCAAATTTTAGGGATACTTCTGTAATTTTGAAAGTTAGCTGAACTTATTTGAAATAAGGTTTAATCTCTAAGGGTATTTTTTACAGTTAACCCTAACGATTAGACAACGGCAAATCCATTAAATTTTGTTAAACTTTCATAACTTGAATATAATGTTAGCAAAACAAGCTACATATGAGATTTTGACTTCAGTTAACGTTATTAATTTCCACCAAAATACTTCAGACATAACATTTGTCGCCTTTGTTACTAATAATTAATATTATGTCTTTAGAACATATTTGAAAAGAAAATCCTCAAAACGTATAAACATTTTGAAAATCAGTATGTTCAGTAACGTTTAGTTTCAGTTTCTTCCATTTCCTTCACTAAAGGCAGTATTTGCAAACTTAAACAATCACTTTTTCTTAAAGAAATTGAAAAGTTGCTTGAGACATGAAAACCCCCAAGTAAACTAGCTAGCGGCTTATTATCAGATATGCACATCATCCAGCTTTCATGTCAGTAACTTCACAATACTTCAGCCCTCTTCCAACAAATGCATAACAAATGACAGTAGGACATTTACTAATTGCTGACAGTATTATAACTTGTAAATGTACTAGAAAAAAATAAATAAAGGTCAAACAATATTCACTAGTCAACATCAGCATTGTCTAGAACATATATCTAGTTTCATTCTAAACTTGAATTCCATTACAATGAATTTCTTCTCCCAGCAACAACCTACATGTCATGGCCCAAAAAAAATAAGAAGAGAGAGGGTAATTTAAAAGAATAAACAAATCAAAGAAAAAGTAAAGAAACAGAGGGCCAGAAATAACAAGGTTGATGTATTAAAAACAGAGATAAATTACAAATACCACTGAGTTTTAGCCTAATTACATTTAAAAAAAAATCAAGTAATTTTTTAGAATTAAAATTGTCTACGAAAGGCATTATATATTATTTACTTTACAATGGAAACAAGAGGGTATCTGTAATTTTGAAAAATAAACTGGGTGTTTATGTAATTAGAGTGTTAGACTAAACCTCGCTGATATTATTTGTAATTAGTCCTTAAAAATAACACACTAGTTAGTGTAAATGCACATACCACGCCATAACTGAGTTAAAGTAGTTATTGCTTAGGCACGTAGTACGGGTATCCACCAAGAGTTGTTTGTGGTGATATTGTGTCTTTCTTAATACCATATTGGGGATAAGAGTATTGTTGCTGGGCCGAGTATTGAGCAGCTGCCGTTGGGCTTGCGTAGGAACCAGGGTACATTGCCATCGATTGAGGATAGGTATATCCAGCGTGGGCCCCAGCTCCAGCCTGTTGATATCCAGCGTTCATAGGTACTGGTACTTGAACCACAGTTGCAGGTATCTGTTGTTGACCAGCCTTTCCTTTGTAATTATCAGCAAGCTTCACCGTGATATTTCTTCCCTGCAATTGTTGAATTGAAAAAATATTTTACAATCAACATGTTTCAATGATTCTGAAATTACAAAGATACCCCCTCAAGGTTTGAAAGATAGTCTGGTTTTGTAATTAGACTAAACCTAACCCATTTTTTTACCATTAAGGGTAGACGGAAAAGATTATGATGCTAGCTAAATAAGTCTTTTATTTTAGAAAGGTAATGGTAATTACTCACTCCAAGCATCTTTTGGGGATCATCTATAGCTTTCTTAGCTCCCTCCACAGTCTTGTAAGTAACGAAGCCAAAGCCACTTCAGAACAGCCACAATTTTTTTCAGATTCACAGAGAAAGAATCGTGTTTTAAATGATAGTGAAAAATGAGAATGCCTAGTTACCGCGATCTTGTGGACTCCTTGTCATAAGCAACAGAACCCTCTTCAATTTCCCCATGCCTTCCAAAAAAGGAAAGTAACATCTCACTAGTTGTCTCAGGTGACAAACCTCCAATGTATAGCTTCCTTTGGGCTTGATCAGCTGTAACGCTGGTGTTAGTTAATCCTTCACTTGCAAGATTACAGACAGCCATACGACCCTAAAGAAAAAAAGGTGAGGTAATCAAATGGAGCAGGACAATCTTTCTTTCTTTTTTCTTTTTACTTTTTTTTTTTTTGAATACCATTTTTTCTTCGAAATAAATTCAAGACAATGCTGGTGAAAAACAAACAGCAATACTCACATCAATCATTTTGCTGGGAGCTCTTAGAGCTTTCTGAGCTGACTCCATATCTTTATAGGTAACAAAACCATAACCACGTGACTTTCCAGTTACTTTGTCATAGATCACAGCACCCTCTTCGATTTCACCATGCTCTTGAAAGGCCTGCAGCATCCAATTATCCATTCAAAAACGATAACAGTGTGCACGTCATAACCCTACCAACTAACAGGCAATGACACGACACGACAAAACTAGGAATTAAGGGAAAATCAAATGGGAGGGTTTTTTGATAATTCATTCGATGATTATGCTGTCACAAAGAGAACACAAAAAATACAGTCCGCACTCACATCATACAAAGTTTCTGAAGTAGTGTTCCATGCTAAACCACGGACAAAAAGCTTTCGAAGAGCGGGATCAGCACTTGCAACACTTTTAATTTCTTCAGCAATAGAAGGGTATTGGGACCCTCTTCACGCCAGAAACATGCAAACAAGCACACACATACAATGTCAATTCACACAGCACACCACCAGGATGAACTAGAAAATGCCCTCCAAGTGCAGAAACACATAGATGCACAACAAGCACCCACATTTTGACATTTGTATGTATAAACATAAACATGAGAAAGACTTAGCTATCAGTAACGTAGTAGATGCGTAAGACCCATAACTTTCTAAGTAAAAGGAACCCTAATTAATCATCAGACTTGACATATATAAATGTTTCCTTTTTCGTAAATGCAATCATGCGACACTGATACTAATTCCCACATTCCCTAATTCTATTCTAACTAACATATAAGGCCGCATGAAAATACACTGAACGTAAGGCCGCATGTTACAGAAAAGTCGTACAAATGGGATATATTGGCAAACACATCTATACGTCTGCACATACAGCAAATGCACTCCAATATTCACTGATTTACCAGCTCCTCCAACACTGATGTATCACAAAATCGCCTGTTCTAATTTAACCTATTTTTAACTCAAACAATAGAAAAAATGATAATCACGAATGCACTAAAAACAACACACATGACCAAATTGTAGTTACAATTAATTTAATCACTGCACATCAACTTCTCAAAACCCCAATATTTCAACAAATTCCCTCACACACACGCCAAAA
>BMAC01000013.1:409093-445946 GCA_014905375.1 Phtheirospermum japonicum
AGAATTTCAACTCTACAGCAACAAAACATTACAAGAAAACTAAGAGAAAAAATACCAATTACAGAAAATCCTGAAAAAAGGGTATTCAGCGAATAGGGTTAGGAATTACGCTTTAGCAAGAAGGTCGACGAGCTGCGGCTTAGCGAGCGGGTCAAGAAGCGCACGCAATTCTTCGACGGACAAAAACGCTGTCGTATCGTTCAGGTTCGGTAACGATTCGCCGTTTCTGACTTCCTCTAGCTTCCTCTTCTTCGCGTCCTCCATTTTATTCATGCTGTGTTATCAATCTCTTCTTCTCTGTATAATAAAGGCGTCCTCCAATTTTTTTTCAAGCTCAGGCGTGTGTGTGCTTGGTAGCTCGCGAGCTGTGAAACCCTTTCTGTAGAGGAAAATATCTATATATTCCAATTTTATTTCAGAATTGGAAAACGCAACAAGAACTCATCTGACGGTAATTCTTTTCGAAGGAGGTGGCAAAAGAACCGGGTCGGGTCAATGCATGAAAAGGTTACTTCGGTTGAGCTACGCTGAAATTTGTGGGTGGTCATTTTTGGTGGCCAGCCCGTTTATAATTTAAAATATCATTTATTATTTATTAAAATTAAATCTAAGTTTGATATTTATAATACACCTATTTTGCAAAATGATATATTATGAACTCATGTGTATAATATATTTATACGACACTAAAAATCCATACGTAATATATGAGGATATTTATGGAAAGTGAGTTGGTTTGAATAGTAACGACCTGGAGTATGAGGATGGGTTCTCATATAGGGTCGCGAACACTTATACTTTATGTGTTGGGCGCTAGTTGTTAAGCTCGATCATGGGTTTTATAAATGTCAGGCCCAAGTGGGCTCATATGAATGGTCTTATGGGGTCCCAACGAACTGTATGGAAAGAATTACAGGCCCAGGCCTATTCTGCTAATTTAAGCAAGAGTTCTATTATTTATGTGAACTTAGCATACATGAGCAATCCTAATTCTAAGTCGATCACGGTATTTATGGAAGTATGGTGGGAGAAGTAAACCCTAACTTGGGGAAGACTTCTCTTGTCTCTATAAAAGGGATGCATAACTTTCTTTATTTTATGTTGTTTATGACGGATTGATCTCTCAAATTATCTTTTGCACTATCTAACTTAAGCATCTGAGGACCTTCGTTGGGGCCGCCCCCCGCCTTGGCTGAAGGTGTTGTTTTGCAGGATCGGTTAGGTCGCCAGGAGGATTTTTGGAGGCTTATCATGTCGCTGTGACGTATTCGGGGGCTATTTTAGGTCGCTAATCTCTGATTTGAGGTTAGTGCCCCTATTCTTGGTAACCAATCTTTTTTATTTTATCTAGTGGCGCCGTCTGTGGGAAAGAGGGACATCGAGTACTTGAGCGAAAGACGTGAGAAACTTCACAAACGCAGCATGAAATATAAAATCTAATCCAGAACCTTGGATTTTGGTCCTGGTCGAACAAATCGAAGAAGAAAAACAAGATGGCGGAAATCAATAGGGGAGAACCGATAAAAGACGGGCAAACACCGTCCCAAGAAAAGCCAGTGGTTCGGAATTTGGGTAGCACACCGCCACCCTTGCCAAGGCAACACAAAGGAAAGGAGCCGGAAGGAGATGTGGATGCAAAGACCCCGGAGGTTGTGGCACAGAAAGTAGTTTATATAGGGACGAAAGAATGGAAAGATTTACCCAACGATTAACTCTGTCAAATCAAAAAGGGATTCTTAGAAGGTCTTATGGATTTTGTGCCTCTGGAAAAACAGGAAGAACTAAACAGGTACCTGGCAGGCGAGGTGGGTACTCCAAAGGAGAAAGATGATGGAACGGATGACGGGCAGGAAGAAAAATCGGTAACAAAAAAGACAAAACAAAGCGGAAGGTCTCTGTCTCGGAGATCTTCTCACGAGAAGAAAGGTCGGAGTAAACAAAAATAGGTAGATTCTTCCAGCTCTACCTCGTCCACGGAATCTTATACACGTAAGTATAAGCACAAGAAGCCGAAGAGGGTGAAGATAGGGCGAAACAATTATAAGCATCGAGGTCGGCAGCATAGTAAACACACCAGCGAGAGTGGGACGCAAACCTCGAGTACGGATGGAGAATCTCAAGATAAATCGCGCAAGAGTCAGAGCGGATATCAGGAGGGGGATGGAGAGAATGAGGTCGGACAAGGGAATAAGGCATTCAGAGAGATACAAGAAGCCTTGTTAAACTTGCAAAAACGGATGGAGGGAGAGAAGTTCGAGGAGGATAAGGGACATCCTTTTTCGGATGATATGTTGCGAGCTGCGATGCCCAAGGGGTATAAGGCTTTGGAATTTCAATATCGCGGGATGACAGACCCGGTGGGACACTTGCAGCTCTTCGAGAACGAGAGGATGTTACATGTATATACAGATGTTTTGGCATGTCGAGCCTTTGTGTCTACCTTGAGGGGAATCGCGCAGAGCTAGTTTTATCAATTGCCGCTAGGAAAAATTACTAGATTTTAGGTGTTGCGAGCTGCTTTCTTAAAACAGTTTTCCAGTGTGAGGCAGAATGCGAAAACTGCACAGTCGCTCTTTACTATGGTGCAGCGACCTGACGAGACGTTGAAGCAATACGTCAACAGGTTTACCAGTGCCACACTGGAGGTACCCACCGCTACAGACGAGATGAAGACAGGAGCTTTACACTAAGGATTGAGAAGAGAGGATTTACGCAAGTCGTTGGTGAAGAAGGAGGCACGAACATACGATGAGGTCCAAGAAAGGTGCCATAAATACATACAGGTGGAGGATGTAGAAGAGGAGCATCGTGGGCGATTTAGCAGGGAGGTCGCCGATGCAGGAGGCAGTATTTCAAGGAGGGAGATCAGGAGAGAACCGAGGAGGATAGTGCGCGGGCTCTTGACCCCGAGCCCTCTGGTGAGGGAAAAGCCGGAGATAGATATGCGAAATTGGAGGAACGAAGATTTTACGCCATTGGCCTATCCGCGGGCTAAGGTGTTTACTATCATGGAGTGCTTGATACCTAATGACATCAAGTGGCCAGAAAATCGCATGCTGCTCCCTACTAATTCCAAATCTGATTTCTTTTGTTTGTTTCACAACAATTATGGGCATTCCACGGAGAGGTGCAGACATCTTAAAGAGGAAATCGAGAGGCTCATAAAAGTTTGGCACCTGAAAGAAGTTATTTACAAGGACAGAGTGCCAAGGGGACCGCAACAACCATTGCCTCCACCACCACCAAGGGACCCGCCTCAAGACCAGCTCGCAAGACAGCTACAACAAGGAAATCAGGGAAATAATGGTCCGAGAATAAATAAGGGGAGAATAAATATGATTTTGAGTGGACCAATGGATGGCGATACCAATAGTGCGCGGAAGAAGCATGTTAAGTCAGCTCGCCCGGGAACATGGGAGGTCGCTAGTGCGAGTCGACGACCGCAGATATTTGGACCGGTCATCTCTTTTGGTCCTAATGAGCGACGCGGGCTGTAGGAGGTTCATAATGATGCGTTGGTAATCGAAGCTAAGGTCGGGGTACGAGGTCGGCAGAATCTTTGTGGATAATAGGAGCTCGGTCAATATAATATACACAGATTGTCTTGAGAAAATGAAGTTGGAAACCAAGGTGCGACCTGTGAATACGCTAATATATGCGTTTAATGGGGCACAAGTGATTACTGAAGGAGAGCTGACGCTGACAGTGGTATTGGGGAAGGATGAGATGCAAGTAAGGAGAAATCTGAAGTTTTTGATAGTCCGGGGAAGTCGGCATATAATGTCATACTAGGCCGACCTGCCCTCAACGCATTCCAAGCAGTGACATCGACTTATCACATGAGTATCAAGTATCCGGTGGGAGGTAGAGTAGGAAGTTATTTCTGAACAACAGGTCGCGAGGTCGTGTTACCAAATGACGGTCAGGAAAGGGTTGATTGAGAACAAGCGTGGAAGGGATGACGATCTACCAGAAGGGGTACTTAGTGCAAAAAAGGTGAAAGAACAAGAGAATTCTGTTCGGCCACATGAGGAGTTGATGGAAATTTCGTTAGAAGAAGGTCGCCCGGAATACATCACAAGGATTGGGACCTTGATGGCAGATACACTGAAGGAAGAGATGATAAAATTGTTGAAGGGATTTTGGGATGTATTTGCTTTTGGGGATGGAGAGTTAACAGGAGTGTCTGCGGAGGTCACGCAACATCATTTGAATGCGGACCCGGAGGCGAGGTCGGTTAAGCAGAAGAGGAGGCATTTTGGGCCTAAATTGGACAAGGTAATTGAAGAAGAGGTGCAGAAATTGCTAAAGGCTGGCCACATTTGGGAAACTCGATTTTTTGAGTACTTATCGAATGTTGTGATGGTGCCAAAGCCGAGACAAAAGTGGAGGATGTGTGTGGACTTCCGCGATTTGAATAAAGCTTGTCCAAAGGATCATTACCCTTTGCCGCAGATTGATCAATTGGTGGATTCAACCTTAGGATGCGAGCTGCTGAGCATGATGAATGCTTCATAGGGATATCACCAAATACCTCTTGCAAAGGAGGATCAGCCCAAGGTGAGCTTCGTTACTTACGGGGGCGACCTATCAAAGGTTGGTCGATCGAATGTTCAAGGACCTGTTGGGGTCCACTATGGAGGTTTACGTCGATGATATGTTGGTGAAGAGCAAGAAAGCAGAATCCCACGTGGAGGACCCGAGGAAGACATTTCTTATTCTGAGGCAATACGGGATGAAGCTTAACCCGAAGAAGTGCGCGTTTGGTGTGCGATCTGGAAATCTTTTGGGATATATGGTCACGGAGAGGGGTATTGAGGTTAATCCGGAGAAGGTGCGGGCTGTTCTAGAGATGCCGCATCCTCGGATGGTACGTAACGTACAGGTGCTTACAGGTCGCATTACAAGGCTTAATCATTTTATTTCCAGGTCGTCAGAGAGGGGTGTCCCTTTTTTTAGGGCACTCCGAAAGGGATACAAGTTCGAATGGACAAAAGAGGCAGCGGATGCGTTTGAAGAATTGAAAAAATACTTGGCTGAAATACCATTACTGACTAAGCCAATGCCTGGAGAAGACTTGATCTTATACATATCAGTTGGGGAGGTCGCAGTAAGTTCGGTGCTAATCAGAGAGGACGCAGGTACACAAAAACCTATTTATTATATCAGCAGGATGCTGAGCTAAATTATTCTGAGCTAGAGAAAGGGGGTTTTGCACTGATTTATGCAGCAATGAAACTGTGGCCATACTTTTTGAGCCATAGGGTAAGAGTACGTACCAATTTAGCTCTCAAGCAGGTTCTGAGTAACCCAAATGTATTAGGAAGATTGGTGAAGTGGGCTGTGGAGTTAAGCGAGTACAATGTGGTGTACGAACCTATGGTGGCCATAAAAGCGCAAGTGTTGGCAGATTTTTTGCAAGAGATGGTGCGACCATCTGATTCAAGCAATGAAATAAGGACATGAGTATTGCATACGGATGGATCAACTATGGTGTCAGGAGCAGGGTTGGGTATTGTGTTAACCAGCCTGGAAGGAGAAAATCTGGAGTTCGCAATTAAGCTGGGGTACAAGGCATCTAACAATGAGGTTGAGTATGAGGCTGTTTTGCAGGGTATAAAAATGGCAAGTGACTTCGGGGCAAGGGAAGTTTGGGCATACATAGATTCACAGCTGATAGCTCGTCAGCTCGATGGTTCTTTTGAAGAAAAGGAAGAATGCATGGTGGTGTACTTAGAGAAATTACGGGAAGAGGTGGCTCGTTTTGACGAGTTTAAACTATAGTACTTGCCACGAGCTGAAAACACTCGGGCTGATTAGCTCGCTCGGATTGCAGGAGCGTTGGGGACCTGTGATACTCGAAAAATCATGCTGATGGAACTGAGTCACAGTAGTGTGGAGAAAGGAAAGGAGGTAATGGAGCTCCAATTTAAGGATGATTGGCGCACGCCTATATGGGATACTCTCATTAAAGCGAAAGAGGGAGCAGAGCGGTTGACAACGAAGGAAGCTAAAAAAGCGGCTCGTTTTTGCGTTATAAATGAGGAGTTATATAAGAGGTCGCACTTCGGGCCTTTTTTGAAATGCTTGGCCAAAGAGCAGGGATTGGAAGTGCTGAAAGAGATACATGAAGGATACTGCGGGGATCATGCGAAAGGAAAGGCGCTGGTTAGCATAACATTGTGGGCTGACTTCTTTTGGCCAGGAATGAAAGGCATGGCGGGCGACTTGGTTAGAACGTGTAAGAAGTGCCAGATGCATGCTCCAGTTATTCATATACCAGCCGAAGAGATGATGGTTATGGGCTCTCCGCGCTCGTTTGCACAGGAATTGACATCGTGGGACCTTTTCAAAGACTCCGAGCAATAAAGAATATCTGGTGGTGGTAGTTGATTATTTCAAAAGGTGGGTGGAGGCTGAAGCAGTTATGGTCATAAGGGAGCAGAATATGATGGATTTTATTTTTGACAATATTTTTTGCAGGTTTGGTGTCCTGCGAGTGTTGGTGTCTTATAATGGAACCCAGTTTAATGGGCAGAAAATCCAGGATTGGTGTAGGAAATGGGGATGAAGCAGCGATTTGCTTCTGTGGCACACCCCCAATCTAATGGGCAAGTTGAAGTTACTAATCGTATCATTGTGCAGGGTCTTAAGTTGCGATTGGAGAAAGCAGGCGGGCTTTGGGAAGAGGAGATCGCATCGGTTTTGTAGGCTTATCGAACAACTCCCCGAAATTCCATAGGGGAGTCTCCGTTCAGTTTAGTTTATGGGATGGAAGCTGTTATTCCAGCCGAGATAGTGGGTGGATCGCAGCGCTTAGCGGCATTTAATGTGGAAGAAAATGAAAGACTAGCTAGAGGAGCAATTGAAACAATTGAGGAAATAAGAGAGAAAGCTGCGGCCCGGGTTGAACATTATAAACAAAGGATACAGGTTTCCTTTAACAAACGTGTTAAGCATCGTTGTTTTCAGGTTGGTGATTTGGTATGGAGACGGGTTGATGCATTGCGTAAAACTCGGAAGCTGGACCCAAATTGGGTTGGGCCATTCAAAGTGGTTAAAATTCTACGTGGAGGGGTTTATATACTCGAGGATGCTGCCGGAAAAGTTCTACCTAGGAGTTGGAATGTGTGTCACTTGAAGAAATATTACGCCTAGGGGGCGGGCTGATTGGGTTACCCTTCGGGGCGGTTTTTTTATTACTCTTCGGGGTGGGCCGTGTGCGTTTTACCCTTCGGGGCGGGCTGTGTGCATTTTACCCTTCGGCGCGGTTATTTTATTACCCTTCAGGGCAGTCTGGTTGATGTTTTACCCTTCGGGGCGGGCTATGAGTGTTTTACCCTTCTGGGTGGTTGTTTTATTACCCTACGGGGCGGTTGTTTTATTACCCTTCGAGGTGGGCTGTGTGCGGTTTTATGATGTACCCTTAGGGGCGGATATCTTTTTCAATACACAATAAAACTTGGCGAACTACTTATGGGTTTTAAATATGGTTAAAGGGTGTGATTGTTGTTTTACATGTTTGGGAAGGATATGTTTGACTTACATATCTATGTCGAGCTGTTGTGTTCTTATATTATGGATGGTTGTGTCATGGCGAGCTAATATGTTTAATCTTTATCTGCGAGCTTACTTTAGCTCCATTGGATTATTTATGATTCGTGGTGTGATCATTTTTCTTGGATCTCATGGTCTTATGAGGGTAGGAAGTATGATTGCGATTGGTTACGAATTCGCTCGACCTATATTAACTTATGGGTTTATTTTATACATGGTTTAGTTTTTTACATGGTTTATGGTTTGGTTTTTACATAGTTTATTTTGCAGGTTCATATATGGTTTGAGATGGAAGAGCTATGCATATAATAAATATAAAGGGAATTGTTCATACATATGAGCAAATATTATTCGTAAATTAAGCGAACAGGTTACAGGTTGGGAAATCTAAGGAAAGCGACAAGCCATCAGGTCGCGCTCGGACCAGGAGCGGGGACAAAGTCCTCCAGGGGTGTGTCCAGTTCGGCAGTCAGTTTGGCGGACAGCACAGCTCGATCCTGGCAGGACAACCACCACTCAGCGTCGATTGGCTGGTTCATGTCGCCCTTGAAAGTGTTGAAGGGCAGTAGCATGTTGATGATGGTTAGCACATCGGGGTTGTACGCTACATTCAGGGCCACGAGCTGGTCCTTGATTATTCCAGCAGCCTTGAAAACCCATTCCTTGCTGCCACCAGCCATCTTGCCGAAGTATATGTAGGACTTCTTGTAGGCTTCCAATAGCTCTTCCCGGTAGGCACCCATGAACTTTTTGCCCATTGTGCTTGTAAGGAAGGTCCGCCGACCTTCAGCTACACCCCGCTCGTGCGCCACCTGGTTCAGCTCCTCGAGCTTCTAGTTTTGCGCTTTGAGCTCCTCGATCTCGCGAGCTTGTTTTTGAGCATCCTTGACCTCATTGCCCAGAAGGACTGTTTCATCCTTCAGGCTAATCACTTGGCTCTTCAGAATGAGTATTTCTTCTTCGCGAGCTTTCAGCAGGTGGTTTGCGCCATCCAGTGCTCCTTGGGTCAAGGACAGCTGCTGGGTTTGTTACTCTGTTTGGGCGGTTAGCTCGTCGCATGTTTTTTGGAGTTCGCTCTCGGCGGACCTCGCTATCAGCTCCTCAGATAGCTTGGAAACCAGGGGACTCAGCTGTCCCATAAAACATTATCAGGGTTTGCAAATATTATTATGGTAAGGAGAGGAGTTTTTAAGTAAATACCTGTTTGATTATCCGCTCGTCTAGGAAGGCTTGGATCTCATTAGCATTGTCACATTGGGCCAATCCCTTTCCCAGGTCGGGGGAGATGGAGGAGGTCGCGGCATGAGTCTTACGTAGGCGACGGCGTTTTTGGACAGGAGAGCTTGGGCTCTTGGCAGCGGGCTTAAGGGGTCGCTTTCCCTTCCCTTGTGAGGATCTTCTCACCAACTGCACTTCCTCCAGGTCGTCCTCCGCGTTCTGTCCATCCTCTATTCCAAAGGCTTGGTTTAGAGCCTCATCCACGTTGATGACCGAGGGAGGAGATGCTGAGGTGACGGCGGGCTGCTGGTTGGTTTGCTCTATGACTTTCTCAGAGCTCGATGAGGTGCACCTATTAATTAATACCACTGCAATGACAGAAGTAAGGTGTTATTATTAAATTGTAACAATGGATGATGGTGTAAAGTTACAGGATATGGGAGATCTACCGAACTCTGATTGGGTCATGGCAAGATCTGGGTCGACTGAGCGAGAGTCGATGCCCACGAATCTGAAAATTTTATCCTTTGTACTCCATTCCACGAGCTGGTCAGAATATCTTTTGTACAAGATGGGTATATGTTTGGGACTAGGAAGTTTGGCTTGTTTTGGGGTGTGATATTGCATCTCGGTTGGAAAAGGGCCAGTCCTCAGTGTTGTGAATGAAGAAGAAATTCTTCCTCCATTCAGGAACTTTATTTGAAGGATTTATTAAAAATGAGATTTGCCCGTGCAGGCAGAAAGATAAAAGGAATCTTGTTGATGTTTTATTTGAAAGCAGAAATGGAAAAAGCCTGGGTCAGGCTATGTATCATAATATTTACATAGTATGAGGTACCCCGCCATAAATTTTATGGAATTGGGGGGCAATTATAAAGGGGAGACTTTGTACAAGAGGGAGGTCTCAATATAAAATGGGTGTGGAGGGAATCTAAATCCCGCCCTAAGTAGCTCGTCGAAGAGGGTAATGTGGTTTGGGGAAGGTTTCATAGGGTCTAAGTGAAGGATGTCGGGCAGAACCATTTTGGCGGTCTCAGGGAGGTTGAGGGTTTGTTGGAATTCTTCAAATCTTTCCGGGTCAGGGAGTAACCAGTAGTTATCCTTAATTTCCTTGGTTGTTAGGGATGAGGGAAGTAGGTCGACAGCATTTATGGAGCGAGCTACAGTCACTGGGTTTTCTAGAAAGTGCTCGCAAGGTGGTGGGTTCGTATGCTTAACTACGGAAATGCCCTCTGGTATATTTACAAGGGCCAAGGGGGCAGGAGAGGGGTCATCGGATATGTTTTCTAGAGGGGCTTGGGCGTCAGCATGAACCCTAGTCTGGGCTTCTAACTCCGACCAACTAACGTCGCCTTCGGGCTCGTCGCGAAGGCCAGAGTGGGGAGAAGAAGGTTGTTTTCTTCTTCTCTTAAGAATATAGGGGTTTTCGGTGGGAACGAAATCCGGGGAAAGGCTTGAATTCTGGGAATTCAGGTTAGGGGAAGCTATTTTGTCATTAATTCAATGTCATAAAGGAAAAAACAGCAGAAAACACAATAACTCAGCAGATGCTAAACATATATGACAGTAAATTTAAAAAATTATTTATTGAAAAAGAGGAGGATTTAGGGGACTTACACATTTTAGGAGTCGTGGAGGTCGGTGATGAGCGGACTGCTGTTGGAAACTTTCTGTAAATCAGAGGGTAGGCGAGCTTTATTGCAGAGCAAAAATGTCATTTTTTGCTTGAGTTTTTGTGAAATGACGAATGGGAGGAGGTGGGTTTTTTGTGTGTTGGGCGGTGAGAAAGCTGATGGGACAGATTGGAGCGGGAGTTGTTAGGGTTTTTTCAGGAATGTTTTAGGCCTTTTATTTTGGGCCCACAGTATTTATTATACTACGAAAAAATGAGGGGATGACTCGTGTCCTATACTTTGTCAGGCTGCATTTGATGAATCTTTAAAGGGATGGGATGGGCAAAGGAAGGTGTGTTTTGACCTTTTGGGGCTGTTTATGATTATATTTTCTTGGCTTATTGTGCCCGATTACAACTTTAGGTCATAGGAGAAAGTTCCCAAGGTTTTAGGTCGTCATATATAAAGTCTAGGGACTTGGTCTGGGGACTCATTGATCTCTTATTCCGAGAGGAGCCTTCTTCTTGGAGGACGGACGAGCTCAGCGAGATGATCTTTTTGAGGTTGCGGGTTTATGTGGTAAATTTTTATAGGACGATTGGTATTATAGCTCGATATATCGAGCTCGGTTGTCCTAAAATATGGTTGGTGAGATGGCAGGGTGACTTGTGTATGTTTATGTTCTATTGTTATTTTTGGGTGGTTGTGCTCTTTAAACTTTCTGTTTACATGTCCTAGAACATGGGGGACTAGCTGACACGACACTAAAAATCCATACGTAATATATGAGGGTATTTATGGTAAGCGGGCTAGTTTGAAGAGTAGCGACCTGGAGTATGAGGATGAGTTCTCATATAGGGTCACGACCTCTTATGCTTTATGTGTTGGGCGCTAGTTTTTAAGCTCGGTCATGGGCTTTATAAATGTCAGGCCCAAGTGGGCTCATATGAATGGTCTTATGGGGTCCCGCCGAACTGTATGGAAAGAGTTACAGGACCAGGCCTATTCTGGTAATTTAAGCGAGAGATCTATTATTTATGGGAACTTAGCATACAAGAGAAATCCTAATTCTAAGTCGGTCACAGTATTTATGGAAGTATGGTGGGAGAAGGAAACCCTGGCTTGGGGAGGACTTCTCTTGTCTCTATAAAAGGGGTGCATACCTTTCTTTATTTTTATGTTGTTTATGACAGATTGATCTCTCAAATTATCTCTCGCACTATCTAACTTATGCATCGGAGGACCTTCGACAGGGCCGCCCCCCGTCTTGACTGAAGGTGTCGTTTTGCAGGATCGGATAGGTCGCCAGGAGGATTTTTGGAGGCTTATCAGATCGCTGTGACGTATTCGGAGGCTATTTTAGGTCGCTGATTTCAGATTTGAGGTTAGTGCCTCTTATTCTTGGTAACCAATCTTTTTAGTTTTATCATATATCATGCAATTACAGAATATATAAGAGATGTGTGATAAATATAAAATCACAAATTTATATTTATCACTCGTATATTCGTCATACGTATAAATATACAAGACAAAAAACAATAAATATATAAGAGGTGATTGAGGAATATGAAGCCGGGTTCATGATACATCTTGAACCCGGATGCATGATAAATTACTTATTGTTACTACAACCACCCATCTTTCCATACAATTAGTGTGCATAAGCACAAACATACACACACACACACACACACTCAACAAAACAAAATGAAAAAGAAAAAGAAAATGTCAAGGTGTTTGATTCTAGTGGTTGAACACTACTTATAAAACTTGACAGTTGATGAACAAATGCCCTAAGCGGCGTTCTGCAAACCAGAGTTGAACTACTACTCTTCATTCAAAATAATGGAAGATGAAGGGAGCCAAACCTTAGATCCACTGTCGCCCTATATCTACCACATTCCATTCGCAACCCGCCTCTATCTAAACCCTTCTTCTCTCTGTAAACTTGTAAACCATTGATGGGGATGGATGAAGGTTTAAATAGTAGGATGTAACAAAAAATGCTCGATTAAAAGCTTGAGATCGAACTCGATTAAAACTTGTTTATATGTGTTTATTTAATTAAACAAATATTAAATGAACAAAAAATTAGAACTCATTAACAAACAAACATAGTTTGAACAATTTTATACCTTTTATTAAGAGTTCATGTTTGTTAGCATTTGTGAACAAGCTTGATAATAGTTCGATTAATAAAAAATCAATTAATTTGATAATGTTCCTTATTATTCTGTATAACTATAACAAAAAACAAATAATTTAATAAAAAACAAAGTGGGACGAGAAAGAAAAAAAGATCAACAATAAAATTAATTAATTATTAACGAACACACTAACGAATATGTTTGTGAACAGTTCTCGAACATATCCAAATATCCGAAATACTTAATGACCCGAACTAGAACTTGATTTGAAAAATGAGTTCGAAATGAGCTCAAGTAGATAATAAAAAAATGAATAGTTAACGAACATAGTCAAACTCGTTTCTGTTCGATTCATTTACACCCCTAGTAAATTGAAGAATGAAGTGATTTATAGTAAAGATGGATACTAAAATGAGTTTGTTTGCTTGGGATCCTGATTTTCTAGTGGGTGGCGATGATTTCTGTTTCTCCCCTCTCTTCTTTCTTTGTGAACAATTTTTTGCGGTGAGTGGTGACGGGTCGCTAGACTATTTGTGTTTTTTGGTATTTATGTGAGGAGAAAGTGAAAGGGGAAGTTTAGTGTTTTTTGGAGAAAAGAAACATGGGAGTATAATATATATTTGCCCTATGTTGTTTTCAATAAAATTGGTGTTCATTGGAAAAAAAGAAACATGGGATATAACATATATATATATGCCTTGTGTTATTTTAATAAAATAAATAGATGGAAGTAAAAAGGCAAAACACAGATGTAGATAGTTGCATTTTAGGAATAAAGTAGGATTTATATCAGGGCGATTGATCAAGCTGTCACATTAAGCGAGATAGGTTGTATTCCATTAGGTTGGTATATCATAGATATTGGTGCATAATGCATCATGCACTCATATGTATATACAAGAGGCAAGAGATATATTGATGTAGTGAAAGCATTATGTGAAAAAAGATCAACATAAAATAATGAACAATCATCCATAATTTGTTGATTCGTTCACAAATACAAAATTACAGGAATCAAGAGACTCGTTGATTCCGAAGAATACTGAGAAGATGGGAAATAAGGAAAATATATCTTCAATATTTATTCATATTATTCAACTCTCTTAAAGTTTCGAAAGACATACAATATATAGAAAATGCATAAAGGCTAAAAGGAAACTAAATAAAAACAAGTCATTAAATAAAAATCTAATTTATACGATTAAGACCCTACTAACTAAAATGATACACCTTTATATATATACATCATTCTTCCAAGGTGGAGAAAATTTGTTCTTGAGTTTCGATCATGATTCTCTTCTACCGCATGAATAGAATCATTCTCTGAATCGTGATATCAAGGTTAAATTTATATAGCTAATAAATCAACAAGTTGCTTCGTCATTAATCTATTTGTTGTTCAATCTGCATCATGTTGTCATGTTCATAGATCTTTGAATTGAACTTTTTGGAACTTACTTTTTGTTTAGAAAAGTTCGTCCGCAAGAGAACGGAGCGATTGTAAGTGATAAGTTTGACTCGAGTCGAATCTCTCGAGGAATGACAATCGGAATCGAAATGTTCATTTAAACATGATTTATCTAAACACATGATCAAGAAAGTTGGTGGTTTGTTTTGTTTTAAGAAATAAAAATAATAGATCCACATGGCTTTCAATTTAAACAAAGCAAATGATCAACAAATCTAATGTATCAAACGAGTTATACGACAAAAGAGTTAAACACGGTGAAAGACGATAAATAACATGTAATCGACCAAAGGTGTTTGATAAAAACACAAGAACCAAAATAACTTAAGAAAATCACTAACACCTAAACAACGAAGAATTAAAACCAAGATTAATGAAGCAAGAAATCACCAAGGGAATTCGCCAACATACGCAAATAAAAATCAACCCAATACAAACAATTGAACAAGATCCAACATAAACGCAAGCACTATATTAAGCACCAACAACAATTCACAAGATAATTTCAAGAATTAAGCTATAGAAATTAACCAAACGTATTACGAACACAAATTGCAGAAAAATAAATCAAAGAGCTCCAAACGAGCTGAATTCCTAATCTCGAAACACCGGATCGTTCGAAATCAATAAACGAAAGTGAATTATTCAAAGAAGAATCATGCAAGAGTGAAAGAATAATTTAAAAATTCAAAACATGGAAAACTAAGTTTGGAAATGGTAAGTGGTATGTTTTGGTCGGGTATGCTCGCAGCTGAAGAGTGACGATACTTAAATAGTGTCAGTCGAGGAGGGCGTCGTGGTAATTTTGCTTGAAAATGACGACCATCGATTGACCGTTGATTTGTGTCGATTGACGGTATATCTAGCTTCATTCCTCATCGACCCTGACTATCAATTGACGATGGCGCATGGCTCTCGACGTGTTGATCGACTAAGGCTGTCGACTCAACTGGTAGGCGCTCGTCGATGCCTCATTGATAGGCGCATCAATTGATGATGGCTGAAGTACCTCGACATGTCAATAGACTGGGCTATTTAACATGGGCGAGAGGTGTGCGTTGACACTGTGTCGATGATGCATCGATTGCTGGTCGACCGACGGCTGCTTTGCAAACCTTTGTTCGGTTTTCGTCGTTTCGAACTGGTCGTAACTCATGGGAACACGCGTGGTTCCACTTGGAATACTGAAATAGACAAGAAAACAAGATTATAATGAAAACATACAAAATAAGGGAGAAAAGGTTTTAAACGAGATAGAAACGAAACGACCTACATAAACACTATAAGGAAGAAAAACGAGAGAAAATACGACCTAAAACCCGCTATATCACACAAAACAAAATGCAAAAACAAACGAAAACACACATAAAAATGTACAAATCAACTCCCCCACACTTAGCTTTTTGCTTTTCCTCAAGCAAAATCGAATCTAGACGTAGACAAGAAAATTCTAGCCACCCGATGAGCTACAACTAATGAATTCAAATGATTCGAGGAGTTAATTCATTAAATCAATTGGAAGTTAAACTAAAAGGACGACATGATACATTGAGATATGGATTTTAGAACTCCTTCCGAATGCCTAAAAGTAATGTGTTGCCCTTCATGTAAGTCCCCCATCCATGTTTTGGCCAAAATATATTCACACTCAAACCACTAAGTCGGCACCTGACAAGCCCAATAATCTATGCGCCTCTTTAACAATACAATCTAAAAAGTAAAAATAAAATGTGTACAAGGTTTTCACAACTTATTATATATACTTCACTTGTACAAGGATTTCTCTTCTTGTACCATTTTTCTTCCTTTTTCTTTTATGTTTTTCTCTATTTTCTTTTTTGAGTACCCATAAAGGAGAGATACTAGACGAACACAACATTTACAACTCAAAAATGAGAGTTCATTGACTCCAATCTCATGTTGCTAAATGCAACTTATTAAGCACATGGAGTTTTTAACGTCTCCAAAATAAAAAGAAAAATTCACAAAAATTCCTATAGAGGGTATTTGAAAATGGGGCTAGTAGAGAGTATTCGACTCTTGGAACGAAACATGAATAGAACAGTGATCAAAACATTTCATAGGTTTCTTACATTTCATTCCCCACAATTACACTAATATCGAATTAAAGTCTAAACAACCTAATCAAAGCATCTAACCACGTCACTTCATCAAGGTTCCAACCAATATCAATACATGCGACTCAAATGAAATACACACGAAAGCATACAAAAGAGTTTACTAATCAAGGACAAACCCCCACACACTTAAACCATACAATATCCACATTGCATCATAAGATAAATCAAAGTACGGTAAAAGGTAAAAGAGAGAGAAATGTCNCCACACACACACACACACATAAACCATATAATGCCCACATTGCAATATAAGACAAATCAAAGTATGGTAAAAGGGAAAAAAGAGAGAAACATCCATATGGTCTTGCTTGTGGTGATGAGTCGAGCACCAAATGACATCCAACGGGTGGAGAAGTTGAGAGGAGCCTACAAGAAAAGAAGAAACACAAACACACAAGAAAAACAGAAAACGTTAATTAATTATTTTTAAATTCGGTGGAAGGATTGTCATTGAGATTGTAGTTTTGTAGATCTATGATTTTGAAAAGTGATGTTAAGTCTCATGATAAATAACACCAATCTTAACATCAACCAGTTTGAAACTGTAAACTTATAACATAGCGGATGTTATGATTGATGTTAAGTAACACCGGTAACAACACCAAATAGAGAAATATTAAATTAGGAACAGAATAAGAATAAATGAACACACTTCCTAAACTTTTAGTCCGTAAGTAATAGTACTTACGGACATGGGTATACAAATCTGAGAACTATATTACTTAACCGTTTAAGATCAATTACATAATTTTTAAGTAATATATAAAAAACAACTGTATCAACACTTGATACAAAATACTTGGTGCTACGAATGATCTGATCTCCTCCGTTGGTTATGCAACGTTGTAGATCGCTTGATTCTGAATTGTAGCTCCAAGTAGGTTTTGTGCTTGTGTTCTTCTTCTTCTTCAGAAAAATGTCTTCCGTTCCTCACCAAAGTCGTGTCTCATTTGCGTCGTCCATTTCCCTTAAATAATCAAGACTTATAGTCTTGATAAATAAGTTAAGCTAAAAATAAGGAAACTACATAAAATCCTAAACTACCTTTAGGAAATAAATCTAGACTCCTAAATAAAACAAAGTCCAAGAAAGGCAAACACACAAAAAGGAAAATTGCCGAGAATATTAATGTCAACAATCTCCCCCTTTTGCCTTTCTGGACACAACACAAACGACGCAAGCAAGACATATCAAAAACTCCCCCTGAGTTCAACAACCCCCCCAAAAAAATTGTTTAAACAACCCAACACAAATAAAATTATTTTAAACTACAAAACTAAGAGAATCATGATAACTCAAAGTCCAAGAGCTCTCTTAGATCGACGAGTAGACGTCGATGTCCCTTCATCAGCCTTCCTCTTCCGCAGCACCTTCTTCATTTTCTTTAGCTTCTTGTTCCTTGACAAGATCTTCTTCCTCCTCTTGCTTAAGCTAGCCAACACCTCGACAGCTTGTCCATCATTATCCTCGGCATCCTCGTCAGCATTGGTACCATTGTTGTCATCTTCATTCCCTCCCCTTGTTCAGAAAGCAAAAGGGTCTCATACCAGGAACCCCGCACTGCCTGAAGTTGGGCAATTTGATTGTCGAGCAAAGCCAGCTGAGCACACACAACCTGAGGCGGGAGTTTAACCATGTTGGAACTGGTGTTGGGAACAACAGAATTATCACCAGTCGCAACACCATCCTGCACGGGCGCCTGCCAGGGAAGATCCACAACACGTGCCCCAGCCAAGTGTTGGCTATGCAGGGTGAACCACTCAGCCTCCCCAGTAAGAGCATCATCTTCATATGGCGTATACCCTTGATTCTCCAGGATGCTGTAAATAAGAAAGGAAAAACACAGAGAAGAAACATTTTTGGAGGTGGCAAACCTGGTTATTGCATCAAAGACCTGTTGCCCAAAATTGAACTTTATACCCCGACCAAGTCTAGACAGGAACCAAGCTTGAGGGAGAGTCAGAACAGTCGCATTCTTCGAAGGCACCCAGTTGAAAACGGCTATCTTATGCAGGACCGAGTAAAGGGAGGACAAACGTGTGCTGGGCACTTGTTCCCGTCACTTGTTCACAATCCACTAGATAAAACAGAATGACCTCATTCATGTCATCATCCGTCGAGTCACCATGGTACGCCGCAGTACCAAACAGTTCATTAATTAAGTTCGGAGTGAAGGAATAGAATTTTCCACGCAGCTACACTTTCCCATAATTGGCAGATTTAGGATTGGCAACGGAAGGTAACAAATTTGCGTAAAACTCCAAAACAACAGCATGAACAAACGGCATGGTAGTAGTGACTGTTGAAACCTTTCCTCGATGCTTAAAGAAAGAAATCGGGTTTGCTTTTCAAAGAGATCAACCGGGACTTGGCACTCAGCAATTAAGCCCCGGTTCTGATATTACGAGAGCAACTCTTCAGCTTTGCTTGTCAGGAACCTGAGAGAGAACGGCTCCATGTCCTAAATCTCAATGATCTGAGATGGAGCTTCATCAGAGTGGTCTAAGGCAGCAGATGGGATCGGTGCAATGCTAGAAGAAGCAGAGTCAGTATTAGCATCAGTGGATGGAACTGGATCAACAACGGGTGATGTTGGATTTGGTGACAAATCACCGGTCCTAACATCAACTTTCTGGGCGGCAGCATGCACAGTGTCTTTAAACTTCTTCTTGGCAGCCTTCTTGGATGGTCGAAGATCTTGGATAAGAATCTCGTCAGATGGATAGGAAGAAAACTCAAACAAAAAATCAGGTTTAGGCTCGGGGTGACCCTCAGGAACAGAAGTGGCAATCGGTGTAGCTTCAGCAGGTTTCGAGGAGCTGGAAACCTCACCGGTGAAAAAATCAACTATCTCATATGGAGCAGTTGAATACTCAGTCTCGGTCGATCTGGGCGACACTTTGACACGAGCAGGCAGATTCTTCTTGTCAACAAGCTTGACAGATTCCTTCCGCCGGCGAGTCCTCGTCGGCATCACGCGAGGAGCAGAGGAGGTCATCGGGGCAGCAACAGGGGCGGAAGGCACAAACTCCTCATCGTCCGAGTACGTCATAACAGTGATTTCCTCAGCGAGGTTCATGTGTTCGAGCGGTATAGTACGTTGTGGTCCTGCCTGACTTTTCGGGATAACTGCCGGCACCACGACTGGTGGGATATTTCGTAACCGCCGTGACCTTTTCAAGGTAGGGTTTCCAACACACCCAAAGACCTCCGCAATAAAAGGCAGGTTTGGTGGGTTATCGACGTTAATTTCATTTCCGGCCTTTCTTGGAAAGACTTGCACCTCTGGATTGGCGTTAGTGGGCACCAGAATCTGAACAACGTCCTGAGATAGGAGTGGTGGCGAACTGACAGGCGGTGTTACAAGCGGTGATGAGTTTTGGGGGAAGGTTCCACCGATCTCTTCGCGGATATCCAGGCCACCGAATCTCAGAAGATTCACCAGTGCCTGGTCATCGGACGGGTTCTGCACTCCATCATAGAGCACGGGAATTTTGCTCGGAGAAGACATCATGTTGCAAATATCAAAAAGAAAATAGAGAAAATAGAGGCAATTCGAGAGAGACGGAGAAGAGGTGGAGAGTTGGAGAGTTTTGATTGCAGAAGGATTAAAGAAGAATGGGATTAAAAAATGGTAACAAATCGGACTCTTAAACAAAAAAAAATGACCGTTGTACTAGGAGAGAGAAAGGTAAGGTTAAAACCCCTAATTTACCGAATATCCTGTTTTAACCCACACGGATTTTCTTTCCATCCAAAAAATCCACTCCCCCTTAATTTAGGACATATGATCTCCACTTAATCGACCAAATATCCAAAACAAATCACACGTCCCTACACTTGTATAAAACTGAATTAGAGCTGGAATTTTGAACCATCACCATAGGCGTAAAAATACGTACAGGGTGAAAAACTCCTGCCATGTCAACCTTGTATTACCTATCCATCTCACAAGTTTTAACACCACTGAAGCAACTGATACACCAAATCCTTAACAAGATTAAAAGAATTCAAAGAGAGAAGCAAGTACAAGTAACAGAACACACAACAATTTGGCATCTTCACATAGTATGAATGTATTAATTGATGCCTAATAGATATGACCTAAAAAATTAAAAACAATTCATGATATCAGTGGCTTGACCAGTGTTGCTTTTCATGACTGATGACATTATAAACTACATTAATTTAGGTGAAGTCAATGAAAACAAACCCCTTAACCCATGTTAATGACTACGTCAAAATCGCTCAAGGAGGTGAAATATAAAGATTGGATCTTATTAATCAAGATTTTCTTCATCTTTTTATAGATTTGAAGAGAAATTATCTTAGCAAATGCTTTTAACACCCCTTGTTTTCAGACCTGGGTGAAAAACAGTTTAAGAGGGAAAGATTCAGAATCGCCTAATTCAAGAGGTTGATATTTTTGTCATCACTTTTATTACAACACAAGATCTTTTTGCACTATCAATCAGATTCAAATGCATTCATATTATGTATGAAACAGAAAAACAAAAATGCATGCTAAATATATAGATGTTGTGACTGATGATAGAATTGGACGTCACAACATCAAACCCAACATAGACTAGACAATGCACATACCGAGATCTCTTCTCAAACGAGAGAAGATTCACAATCACCTAATTCAAGAGGTTGATATTTTTGTCATCACTTTTATTCCAACACAAGATCTTTTTGCACTATCAATCAGATTCAAATGCATTCATATTATGTATGAAACAGAAAAACAAAAATGCATGAAAAATATACAGATGTTGTGACTGATGATAGAATAAGACATCACAACATCAAACCCAATATGGACTAGACAATGCACATACCGAGATCTTTTCTCAAACGAGAGAAGGTCTCAAAATCTAATGCTTTTGTGAAGATGTCAGCTAGTTGATTGTTGGTCCCTACATGCTCAAAACTCACTATTTTCCTCTCAACCAAGTCTCGGATAAAATGATACCTGATGTCAATGTGTTTTATACGAGAGTGTTGAACGGGATTTTTTTGAGATATCTATGGCACTCGTGTTGTCACAAAGTACGGTCAGAATACTACTATGGAGACCGTAGTCTTCAATCATCTGGTTCATCCACATAAAGTGCGTACACGCACTTCCAGCTGTGATATATTCAGCTTCTGCTGTAGAGAGGGATATACAGTTTTGTTTCTTACTGTACCATGATTCGAACTTTTGTGTACCTACTTATAAAGATTTGTCAAAAGTTTAAAAGCTCGCCTGCAAGAGAACGGGATCGCGTGTAGGTTGGTAAGTTGAACTGAATCGTCTCTCAAGAAAAACTAGGCTCGGAAGTTCCTTTTGTGTTTGTTTGTTCATGAACAAGAGAATAAAATAAAARWCTAATCTAAACACATAAAAGCAATAAATTGATCTAAACGAAGAACAATTAAAAATTAAGAGTTTTGAAAACATTTTGAAAACAAGGGTTCTAGAGCTTCGAATCGTTTCCACGATCTATTGGGATGAACCCAATTGATGGTTCACGATCTATTGGGATGAACCCAAATTAAGTGTGTTATCGAACTAAGAATCAGAAAAGGTCTTTTCGGGTTGTAATGTAAGGCTCTTTGGACAGGTATGAAATATATAAGTCGTGCGGCTAACTCATGATCTAACATGATCAATAACTCACCAAACTATTCTAATCACGAAACAATGTGCTTCACCTCATTCAAAAGAAAAACCTCACTAAACACCCATAACGTAGCCTTCAACTTGGGCTATTTCTCAACTCGTAAACCGTAAAACCGACTTGTCGCTCAAACCACTTAAACACAATTGAAGCTTATAATGTGCTTCTTATTCAACACAACTCTTTTGCCTCTTAAACATTAGTCTTCACGCAAAAATAAATAATAAACTCAAGCCTTAAATTAAGCACGTAGGTAATTACATAACACGATTATCCAAGATTCACCATTTTTCTTCTTCTTCTTTTTTTTTTTATTTTGTCCCTTTTCTCTTTTATGGGATCTTTTTATTTTTTCCTTTTTTTTCTTTACTTCTCTTTTTTTTTTTTCCGGATGGTGGTCCTTAATTACATAAATTCATAAAATCATAAATTCCTAATAAAAACTCCAAAACTCTAATAACCAATAAAAATAATGAACTCCTACCCCACGCTTTTAATGGGTTGTAGTGTTCGACTAAAAAAATCACTCATGGTTATAGGCATGGATAATTTGGCTATGATTGGTTCATTCGGAGTTTATAGTGGCTAAAATATATGAGTATGGCCGGAAATAGGGTTTTTTCTGTGCCTTAACGTCATGTTCAAAGTCAACTACACACAACGATTTCAACGAGATATCAAAACTGAAACTTATTCAAGTACATGCAATGATGATAATCACTCAGGCTACTCACAGGCTTTTTTCATGAAAAAGTTTTAAATTGACGCTGCTTTTAAGGTTTTACAAAATCAATTGCGTCCAAGTACCATTTTACAATATATAAATAATAATTTTGAAAAATTTATACACTTATACACGCTCAAAAGACAAGAACCTCAAATCATACTTAGTTAACTTCGACAAGCAAGCCTTACAAACACAATATCTCGTAGGAATAGTAATCAATCGCATTTAAATTTAGCACTACAAATCCACGAAAATTTTTGAAAATTTGCACATATTTCAACTATAAATCACACTCAACCATCCCCCCCTCCAAAAACTCGGCAATCCCTTGATTGCCATAAACGAGTATAAGAAAATAAAAGCAAGGGAGAAAAGGAATAAGAAAACATCCCTGAAAATTAAATAGTCGAGCGACTCTAAAAAAAAATGCTTGTGTAATTATCCCTCGTCTTGACTCTCGTGAACGAAAATGCCTTGAATAAAAACCTAAAAAGACAAAACAAACGAACAAAAACAAACTAACTAGTAAAACGTAAAGAAAAAGAAAATAAAATGAATACTTGGGTTGCCTCCCAAGAAGCGCTTGGTTAACGTTGGAAGCTCAACGTCTTCTACGAACGATGCTATCCCAGATCCAAAAACAAGTGACGATCGTACCACGCCTTAGTGTTTTCCAAGAGTACATTTAGGAAATTTAAATCACTAAGGCGAGCACGAAAAGAAAGTCATAGAACAAAAACTTCAATTCGCTTCGGAGGTCGAAAAAGAGAATAATTGATCACCACGAACATATAAAAAGTAAATTGCGGCATAGGGTGATCCTCTACTTTCTTGAAAACTAGGGAATCCGTTGAACAAATGACAAATCCCTCGTACACTCCGAACTCCTTCAAATCTTTAGCATCTCCCTCAACACCCTGAAAAATATTAAAATCTATATAATGACATAGCGGAGGAAAATTCTGCTTGATTACCTCAACCACCATCTCATTCTCATCCTCGATCATGGGTCGCTCGATAAGAGGCTCGATCATCGCATCCTTCTCGATAAATTCATCCACCGCCTTTTCTACATTGGGCATCGCATCATCTCCATTCCTATTGAGCTCGATTGGGCATGAATCTCCAACGTCTATTAGGTTCTCCAATGGCACACCTCCTCCTCGTCATCCATTAAGTCTTCAAAAAGCGTAAGAAGGTCGATTTCTATCGTATCCTCTATTTCCTCCGCATGCATCTCCTCCAGCATTGGCTCCATCTCATTGCCTACAAAAAAATTAAGAAAAGTAGAATTCGTAATATCTACATTAAGTTCCAAAGGCAATGCCCCAACACCCTTGTCTAAAGTCTCATCGATTAGCACAGGGGAAATGATCTCAACCAAATCTTCAATAACCTTATCCTCGCAACCTTCTCTTAAATGATCATTCGAGCTCATATTCTCAACCTCTAAGATGGGCTTAATCGCAACAAGAATCGGCATCTCAGGCTGACATGGAAGTTCATCTTTCTCGTTCGAACTTTTCGCTAAATAATCTTCGACTTGACCACACAGTGCCTCCATAGTCTTTGTAAACTTAGAATAGTTATCTAGGATGGTCGATAGCGCAAGTTCGTCTTGATGGGGAATAGTTTCGGCTTCTTGATCTTGCTGCCAATCTTCGACGGCGACAACCTCCTCCTTTGGCTCATCATCAAATGTTACCAAACATTCGTGCGTCATATGTCCTCGGCATCTACAACGATCACACATTACATTAGGTACGAAGAACATCCTCATGAATTTATCGCCTACTTCATACCATGTACGCAAAGAATCAGGTTCGAGCCTTTTGAACCATTTCATTGCTTCTTCCTTCAGCGCAAAAGTGAAAAGTCGCATTTTCACTTGATCCCTTGTAAGCTCGTGAAGAGGAGAACTATCGGTGATGAACTCAAATTCTTGAATGAATTTTAGCGCATCTTCGTTCCTACAACCATGAAAAATCGGGAGATTCAATTGGTCGTAATTGTCCAGAAAGTAATTTATCATTGCGTCGCTCAATGGAATAGCCGGTCGAGTAGCATGACGCCAATCTAGCGGTGGATCATCGTACGGATAACACATTTTTATTTTTTTAAAGAAAAATTAATATTTTCAATTTTTTTTTTGAATTTTGAAAAATAAATATTTTTAAATTAAAAATAATATTTTCAAATTTTTTAAAAAGAAAAAATATATATATTCTTTTTTACGAAAAACGATTTGATAAATCTTGGGTTTTGGTTGCAAACGAACCTTGCAAGCACAACACTCAACACACAAGATTAAACGCACCAGTGAAAAACAAATAAAATGAAAAATCACAAATAAAAATTAAAGATAAACGAAACGAAAGTAAAAAACACAAATAAGGATAACGAAGAGCAAACACAAAATTCACAACCTTTAGTTTATCCCCGACGCCGGCGCCAAATTTTGGTTTGAACTTTTGTGTGCCTACTTATAAAGATTTGTCAAAAACTTTAAAGCTCGCCCGCAAGAGAACGAGATCGCGTGTAGGTTGGTAAGTTGAACCGAATCGTCTCTRAAGYAAAACTAGGCTCGYAAGTTCCTTTTGTGTTTGTTTGTTCATGAACAAGAGAATAAAATAAAATTCTAATCTAAACACATAAAAGCAATAAATTGATCCAAACGAAGAACAATTAAAAATTAAGAGTTTTGAAAAGATTTTGAAAACAAGGGTTCTAGAGCTTCAAATCGTTTCCACGATCTATTGGGATGAACCCAATTGATGGTTCACGATGATTCTAGGCTCTAGACCCATTAGATCTAGCCAATTAATTTCATCAATCTCAACATAATAATCCCAACATCATCATCACCAATCTCAATATCATACAATTCATCATCATACATGGGGGGTTGTTTGTTGGAGTTTTAATTATTCTAATTCAAGCAAGAAATTAAGAGTATCATAATTAATTAAACTAAATTAAAAAAAAGGAATTAAAGACTTACTAATTAAACGAGAAGAAAGTTGCAGCGTTCCAGAAATGAATCTTGAATCTAAATTATCTAAAATATCTAAGAACTAATCTAAACTAATCTAAAACTAAGAATTTAAAACTAAGAAATTATGAGAAGTAACTACGAAACTAAATGGCACTCGTTGGGGTTGTCAGCCCCTAAGAGGCCTTAAAAACCTAGAAATATGATTGTGTATGTAAAAAAAACTAAATACATAGGGTATTTATAGTTTTGGGAAGTCTTGGGTAGTAAGAAACCCCTTAAAATGCATTTTCTGGGCAGTCGCGTTGACATGGCGTCGACCGACGCATTTAGGATCGACGCAACAAAGAGTTCGTGGGCATTGGCGTCGATCAGGGCTACTATAACGGTTCTCGCGTCGACCGACGTAAACTGGTCGACGCGGGTGGACTGACGCAGGCACGGTCGGCAGGTGTGCGCAGTGCTTGGCAGGACTCGGCAGGGCTGGTCGGCCAGGGCTACTATAACGGTTCCAGATGGAGAACCGTTATAGAAAGTCGGCAGCTTCACATTCTTCAAATCGCGGCCCGTTTTTGCTGAAACTCTACTCGTTTGCCCACCCTCGACTATCTTCAGGCCAAAACACTTCAAAATACCTAAAATAAACATAATATTAATTAATTATAATTAAAATATGATAAAATAAGTTGGAGATAAGAAAATACAAAAATAAGCTTAATCTATCCAACTTTCACCGAAAACAATAATAAAAACGAACTAAAATACTAACTAAAATCAAGACGAATTCATGTTAATCTTACAACGAGACCAAGTTACTACCCAAGAAGAAACAGCCTCCAGTGGTACTCTTCTTATCCACGAAATCGCCTGCCCAGTCCGAATCAGTGTAACCTACATGTTCGGTGCAAGTATCTTTGGTATACCATATCCCTAGACCACTTGTACCAGCCACATATTTGATTATTCTTTTTACAGCTTTTAGATGTGACTCCTTGGGGTTTGATTGGTACCTGGAACAAAGACATACACTGTACATTATATCAGGCTTGCTAGTAGTTAAATAGAGAAGACTTCCTATCATACTCCTATAAGCGGTGTTATCAACAATTAAACCCGAACATCGTCTGACAGTTTCTTGGTTTTACCCAATGGTGTTTTCTTATGCTTATCATTCTCTAACCCAAATTTTTTCATGAGATTCTTAGCATATTTGGTTTGAGAAAGAAAAATACTGTCGTCAACCTGCTTAATTTGTAAACCAATAAAATAGGAAAGGTTACCTTCCATGCTCATTTCGAATGTGTCTGACATCCGAGATATGAAATCCTTCACCATCTGTTCACTAGTGGATCCAAAAATAATATCATCCACATAAATTTGAACTATAAGAATGTGTTTGTTGGATTTGAGGAGAAACAAGGTTTTATCAACTTCACCTCGTCTAAAGTTTAAAAACAGTAAATGTTGAGTCAACCTCTCGTACCAAGCTCTTGGAGCTTGTTTTAAACCATACAATGCCTTTTTTAACTTTAAAACAAAATTGGTTTGTGAGTATCAATAAAACCTTTAGGTTGCTCAACATATACTTCTTCACTCAAAACAACATTCAAAAAAGCACTCTTAATGTCCATTTGATGCAGTGATATTTTCAAATGACAAGCAACAACAACAAGGAGTCTTACCGATTCTATTCGTGCAACCGGTACAAATGTCTAGTCAAAATCATTCCCCTCAATTTGAGTATATCCTTGTGCAACCAGAATTGCCTTATTTCTCACAATGTTTCCTTCTTCATCGGTTTTGTTCTTGAAAATCCACTTAGTACCAGTGACATGAGTATTTGCAGGACGTGGAACAAAGTCCCAAACCTCATTTTTAGCAAATTGATCCAACTCCTCCTGCATAGGTTTGATCCATAACTCATTCTTCAGAGCTTCTTCCACACGCTTAGGCTCTGTATTAGCAAGAAACAAGGTCTCTCGAATTCGAGAGTAGTTAGTCGAAAGACAGACATATCTTACCATTGCTTTGAAATTTATGTGTCTCTTCCTTGTGCTCCTCTCATCAAGATCTCCAATAATTTGACCTGTTTGATGATTCCTCTGAATTCTTGACGAAATATCCCTCTGATATGGGTCAATTTGATTATTCGTGTTGTCCTCATCTGAGTCTGAATCCGATTCAGGAGCTTCAGGAGTTGGTGTTAGGACTGGTGATGGGTCCTCAATTCCAACATTGTCTGCTCCTTCAGGACTTGGTGTTAGGTTCGGTGACATGTCACCAGATTCGTCATCCCATGTAACGTTAGTCTCTGTACCTGCACTATCATGTAATCCATCCACAATATATTGAGGTGTATGATCATACACCAGATCATTGTCCTCAGCAGGTTTAACACCACTAACCAAGTCGTCAAACTTCACATTGACAGACTCCATCATGCACCGTGTTCTAATGTTAAACAATCTATAAGCATGATTGTTCTGGGAATATCCCATGAAAACACATTTGTCACTTGAGTCCAGTTTAAAAAGATGCATCCTATCATTCAGTACATAGCAAAAACACCCAAAGACATGGAAATAACTTAAATTAGGCTTTTTCCCCAACAACAATTTGTAGGGTGTAACATGTGACCCGAGTCTGAAATACACCCTATTGATTGTGTGGTAAGTAGTATTCATTGCTTCAGCCCAAAACCGTTTTGCAATTCCATTTGAAATAAGCATGGTTCTAGTCATCTCAGCAAGAGATCTATTCTTTCTTTTGACTATACCATTCTGTTGTTGGGTAATGGGAGAGGAAAACTCATGAGTTATTCCTTCCTTTAAACAATAGTTTTAGAAAGCCTCATTTTCAAATTCTTTTCCGTGATCAGACCTGATCCTTCCTATGCTCACACCAAAACGCACGCACAATCTTTTTGCAAGTTTTTTAAAACTTTGAAAAGCTTCAGATTTTTCTCTTAAAAAATCAACCCAAGTAAATCTAAAAAAGTCATCAACTACAACCAGAACATACCGTTTACCTCCAAGGATTTCCACCTCCAGTGGTCCCATGAGGTCCATGTGCATGAGTTCAAAGCAATTTGAAGTGGTGAGACTTTGAACATGTGGATGCGGTACCCTGACTTGTTTCCCATTTTGGCATGCTTCACAAACTGGAATGATCTTCGTGTTTAGATTTGGTAGACCATTTACAACTTCTTTCTTCACCAGCCTTTCCAACATCTTGTAGTTGACTTGTCCAAGCTTTTGATGCCATACCTCGGCATCGCTCAATTTAGACAGCTTGCAGAATACATTGCCATTTATTTGATAACAGTTATCTGAGGTTTTTTGGCCAGTGAGAATGCAAGAATTTCCTTCATCATAGACTTCACACTTTTACCATGTCAACTTTACACTAAAGCCTCCATCACATAACTGACTGATGCTGATCAAGTTAGCCTTCAGTCCTTCAACAAGTAACACGTTCTCGAGTTTTACAATTCCTGGAACATGGAGAGTTCCTTGTCCAACAATCTGACCATTTTCACCTCCACCATATTTCACTTTTCCACCTTTGAATTTCACAATACTTGAGAGAAGGTCTTCAGAACCTGTCATGTGCTTGGAGCATCCACTATCAAAATACCATGCTCCTGGAATGTGAGATTTCAGAGAGGTGTAGATCATGTTACATTTGACCCCATCCTTCTTCACCCATACGTGTTTAACTTTGTTGTTGGCTCTGATGATGGAATCATGGAAACTGTCATGAGATACAACATGTTGCCTTGCCCTCTGAAATTGACTTTTCTTACCTGCTTTCTTCCAACAGAATGGGCGAATATGACCAGGATCACCACAATGATGACAAACATACTGTCTTCTTCTCTTTTTGTGATGCTTGGTTGCCTTTAGTTACTGGTCAGTTTGCTGCACTTGCTGTTCAGGTTTGTAGCCAATCTCATGTTTTGAGGACTCTAGGAATGACATCCCCAGAATTTCATCTAGCTTTATTGTTCCCTTGTTGAGGTTTGAAAGAGTATTCTAAGCCTTCTTCAAATCGGCCTTCACTCGTTCTAATTCCGAGTCTTTCCTTGTGATAGCTGATTCCAGACGAATGATTATATTCAATTGATCATCCTTCTCATGAGTTAGCTTTTCAACCTTAATCATGAGAGCTTTCACCTTTAGGACCTGATTTCCCTAATTTACAAATAATTCGTCATACTCCATGCACAGTTTCTTATACTCTTCAGTTGTTTCATCAACTTCTGCATTCATACACAGGATGTTGGAATTGATGTTGCCAACTTGTATGTCATCATCCCAGACAACATTAGCAAATAGTGAAGGAGCTAACTTAGGTGAGTCAGAGTCATCTTCATCTTCATCAAACTCCTTTGCAATCAGGTTCTTTTTCCTCAATGTGTTAGCACATTCATTTTTGTAGTGTCCCCAGCCTTTGCACTCATGACATTGAATTTCACTGAGAGTTTTAAGGAATTTGATGACTTGGATTCGGACGACGAGGGATGAGATTTAGAAAGTTTTCATCCAGAAGATTTTTGAGGTGGTGTCTCTGATTTGAACTTTGGAAATGTCCCTCCAATGTTGTTTCTTCTTCTCAAATGTTTGTTGAACTTCTGAGTGATCATAGACACCTCTTCTTCTCCAAGAGTGGTATTCTCAATTTTATCCAGCAATTCTCTCCAATCAACAACTTCATTATCATCATCTGAGCTAACATCGGTAGTGAGGGCAACATTCTTCTCTTTCGAGTTGGAACCTAGATGTTCGTTTTGAGCGATCTAACCAATTCATCGAAGTCTAAACTATCAGTGTCCTTCGATTCTTGAATGGCAACCACCTTGATGCTGAACTTCTTTCAAATGGATCTAAGTAATTTTCCAACAAGGCGTGAATTGGACACGGCCTCGCCAATTTCTCCACATTCATTTGCAATCTCCGAAAGTCTCATGGCATAGTACATGATTGACTATTTTTCAATCATCCTCATTGCTTCGAAGGTAGCAGTCAGCATTCTCAGTCTTGACCTCTTCACATTTAGAGATCCTTCACACACCCTCTGTAACGCATCCCATGCATCCTTTGCTGACTCGCACTTTTTGATCACTTTTTAGTAGTTTGAGTCAACATATCCAAAAAGGGTGTTGATGCACTTGGAGCTCCAGTTTGAATCAGCTATGTCATCAGTGGTCCGGTCTATTTATTTCTTGGGGAAAGTTTCTCCATCAGCATCAGTAACTCATGGTTTCTCCCATCCAACTAGAATGGCTCTCCAAGCCCGTTCGTCGATATTCTTGATTTGCCACCGCATTCTTTGCTTCCAGAGAGAGTAATTCTCTCCGTTGAGGATAGGAGGTTGCAGATTGCCTTGAGCATCCATAAGTCAATAAATCTACAAAACAAGGATCGAAATACTTGATGTTAAGTACCCTGCTCTTGTGCCAATTGTAGTTTTGTAGATCTATGATTTTAAAAAGTGATGTTAAGTCTCGTGATAAATAAATGATTAACACGTATTTATGATAATATTTAGTAGTATTTTAGTTACTTTTTCTTATTATTTTTGGTATAATTTGGATAGTTTAAGCTTAAATTCGTATATTTGTGTTTCCAGCTTATTTTACCATGTTTTGACCTTAGTTGATGCAAAAAGGTGAATTATCTCTATTTCTCGCCATACAGCTAAGTAACCGAAGAGGCTCAGAACATAAGAGATGAAGATTGATGATTAAGAGATAAGAATCGAGTGTTCCGGTGAAGAAGTAGCAGGATTTTGAAGGTTAACGGTTAGCCTAACGGTAACTTTACCGTTAGAGAGCACCGTTATACTTAACGGTAGCTACACCGTTAAAGGAGGACTGTGAGCATAACGATAGGTTTAACGATTGCACGCCCTACCGTAAAAATCATCGTAAAAGGAAGACTACGAGCATAACAATAGCTTTAACGGTAGCTCCTTACCGTTAAGTGATACCGTTAATGGGCCCAGTAACCGACCTATGTGACTTGTCCTCCAAGAAATCGGAATTCTATAAATACCAAGCCATAAACCCGAATTCGGGGCGTACTTAGGTCATTATAAACTTACTAAAAAGTATTCCTAGGGTTTAGAAACACGTTTTCAACACCCTTTAGCGTAGATTAAAGATCAAGGTCAAGGATTCGACGCTTGCGAGTTCCGAAGACGTTCGATAGCGCGCGACCCGTTATTCGACCAAGATCTACCATTTTTCTTCGGAGTAGATGGAGATTTTCATCGCTTTTACTAGTTTCAATAAGTTTTCTAAACTCTTTATTGCTTTCTTAGCTAATTTCTTAGTTAATTCTAGGATTAGATAAATTGTTCTTAAATTACTTTACGCTTGATACTTGGGATATTTCGGATAATTTAATTCTTAATCTTTCAATTTTTAAATTGTGTTTATTTTATGATTGGATATTGGATAGTTGAACTCAAGTTATTATGCAATTAGGTTCGTACTATTCAACTCCGTTCATAAGATCAATGATAATAATTGTTTTAGGTTATTAGATCTTACTTATGCTTTTCCGTTGCGTTTATGAGAATTGATTATCGTTGCGTTTTAAATCTAGATTCAATTGCCATTAGATAAAGTTCTTAGTTCTTAAGCTTAAGTAATTAGAATTAGTTTAATTATGCTTTCAAACTCTAGTTGGAAAAATTAGTTAAGTTAATTAGGTTTATTTAAGTTCGTGCTTTTCTAATTAGTAGTTGATAATCAAAAACAAACAAAACCTCCCAATTTGTATGAATTATATGTTTAATTATGATTGAGAAAAACATCTAAGAGACCGAATAGTTATCCTCGAGAGATCGACACGAGTCAACTTTCCACCCTACAAGCGCCCTCGTTCTCTTGCGAGCAAGCTTGCGCGTTTTAAATTAAAATATCTTAAAAAAGGGGTGCACAAAAGTTTGAATCAATAACACCAGTCTTAACATCAACCAGTTTGAAACTGTAAACTTATAACACAGCGGATGCTATGATTGATGTTAAGTAACACCAGTAACAACACCAAATAGAGAAATATTGAATTAGCAGAGGAATAAGAATAAATGAACACACTTATTAAACTTTTAGTCCGTAAGTAAAAGTACTTACAGACACGGGTGTACAAACCCAAAAACTATGTTACATAATCGTTTAAAATCAATTACAGAATGTTTAATTAATATATGAAAAACAACTGTATCAACACTTGATACAAAATACTTGGTGCTATGACTGATCTGATCTCCTCCGTTGGTTACGCAACATTGTAGATCGCTTGATTCTGGATTGTAGCTCCAAGTAGGTCTTGTGCTTGTGTTCTTCTTCTTCAGAAAAATATCTTTCGTTCCTCACCAAAGCCGTGTCTCATTTGCGTCGTCCATTTCCCTTAAATAATCAAGACTCCTAGTCTTGATAAACAAGTTAAGCTAAAAATAAGGAAACTAAATAAAATCCTAAACTACCTTTAGGAAATAAATTTAAACTCCTAAATAAAACAAAGTCCAAGAAAGGCAAACACGCAAAAAGGAAAATCGCCGAGAATATTATTCTCAACAGAGATCCATCTCCGTATGGGAATAGATTACATGAGAGGAGGTTCCCTAGCCGAAATGCTCTTAGATCCGGGAGAGATAATCTCTTAGCTTTCAAAAACTTCGACGATTGATTTCGTGATTATTGTTGATCTTTTTGTCGATGAGATGGAGCTTCTCAAACATTCGCACCTGAAAATCCTGATTCTCCTTAAAAAATTGATCCCAGTCATGGTTCGGGCCTGAAATGGTGTGTGGGGCTTCCTCCATGTTTCCTTTGGCGCGTCGAGATGAAGAACCACCATGCTCGGGGTCTCGAGTGCGAGTTGTAGTGCTACTGTATTTGGCTATCGGGAGAGTGGAGGTCCCAAGAGCCAGAAAACCCATGTCGGGTGGGTCATACCCGAGGTGACGGGCGAGGACTGTTATGAATGGGGTGAAGGAAAGGAGCAGTGTTCTATTTCCTGGCTTCTTTTCCACGATGTTGTGGATTTCGTTCAAGATGAGGGGGTAGAGTCGAGGTCGGTGACCGTTAAGTAAGCACCAAACTACAAAGAGTTCCGGTTTGATCGCGTTAGTGGCCTCTTGATTGCACACTACCATGTGGGAAAGGGTTTTGTATGCAACGTAGATAGCGTCGTCTCGGATCCTCATACATTAATATCGAGTGCAATTCCTCGGATTACCCCCCGTCACTTCGACATAAAAGGAGGTGACGTAAAATCCGTCCTTGATTTGTACCTTTTTGTACACTTTTTTGTTACCTTTTTGTGTCGCATTCGCTTGTGTTTTGCCTGCATTTACGGGTTTTAGGAGTCATTTTGGCCTATTTGGTAAGTTTTAGGTTTTTATAGCTTTTGTGCGGTTTTTTATTAGTTTTTCGTATATTTTTACTCATTTTTGTATTTATGGCCGTAGGATGACCAAAGCGGTCTCGTGCATGCTCGGAACATCCCACTCGACTCGGATTGGAACGGGCAAAGTAAGGGAACACAACACGAACGAGGAGCGACAATCGGCGGATGACAGGAGCAGAAACGAGAAAATGAGCCGGAGCTGTCGTCAATCGACTGCACTCCAGTCGATCGACTGAGTTGTAGTCGATCGATGGTCGGTTGACTGAGGGGTTGAAATCGACTGGCGGGCAGAAAGTTCGGAGAATTTTTGAAAGCAGTCGATCGACTGACCCCTAGTCGATCGACTGCCAGTCGATCGACTGAGATGTAGTCCAGCTCGGGATTTTATCACTTTCTGACATTTTTACCCCTACGTTTTTGTATAAATAAGCCCAGCCTTCTCCAACCTTATCCAACCCTTCCTTGGTGGAATTTGGGGCTTGCTCCATTTCCTCCAAGCCTTTACTCTTCCATGCAATTTAAACCCTAGTTAATTAAATCCCTAGTTTAGTGTAGTTTAGTTTAGCTTAAGTAATTAGTTAGTTAGGTTTAGTTTTTCTTGGAAAGTGAGGGAGAGGGTGACACCTCCTTCAATTGTTGTTGTTGTTGTTGTTGTTGTTTGAAGATTTGAATCTTTTGAGTTCAATGCAATTGGTAATTTCCTTTCTCTTATTTTTTTGTGTTGTTATTGTTGATTGTTGTTATTGATGTTGTGTTGGTTTTTAGATTTAGTTTGTGTTGTTGTTCTTTGCATTGTTCTTCATTTCTAGATTCTAGTTTGTTCTTGTTCTTGCAAAACTCCATGGATGCTTTCATTTTCAAGATTTTTACCTCTTTTAGTTAGACAAACTTTTAGCTCTTGAAAGATGTATGAGTTTTTCCTCTTTGGCAATTTGTCTTGTTCAATTTAATGCTCTTTGACTATTTCAATTTCAAAAGCTTGATTTTCCCTCCATGAATTATCTTTTAATTGTGAGATTAATTTGATGCAATTAGTTTAGAAATTAGGGGTTTAGGGTTTTGGTTCGTTTAGAACCATTAATTGGAGCTTGTCGAGAATTGGGATTGACGACCCCAACACTCGGTCAATAATTTGGGATTGACAACCCCTAATAGTGGATTAAGTGCTCGGAAAAAACCGATTAATCGTGGAGACGAATCGAACACCCTAAACCCTCATTTCATTTAAATCCTTTCTAATTAAAGTTTCATTTTAAACTCAAGTTTTAGCATAAAAATCAAAACCCACTCAATGAGTTAAGGCTTTCTTAGGAGTAGATTAGTTTAATTTAGCTTAACAAGAGAGTGACTAAAACACCGAACGCCGATTATATCTATCCTCGAGAGACACGACTCGGGAAAGCTTACCGCTCTACAATCGACTCCGTACTATTGCGGAGAAGATTTCTTAGAGTGCTAAGAATTTTTCAATCAAATCTTGGCGCCGTTGCCGGGGATAGATTAAGGCAAAAGGTGTTTTTGATTATTTCTCTTGTTATCTTAGTTAGTAGTTAGTTTAATTTGTTGTTTTACTTTCGATGCTCGTAATCCTTTGTTGAGTGTTGTGTTTGCAAGGTACTCATTCGGGAAGCCCGATGCCGCCCGCCCACACTCACGACAATCAAAGGATGCCTCCGCCGCTTGATTGATCCGGCCGAGGATGGCAAGCTACCGAGATAGTTTGCCATATGACGACCCTTATATCCAAACTCCCAACTATCCAAACCCTTAAATCCAAACTCCCGAGTATCCAAATCATACACCACTACCCCAAGCTATCGGGTCCCCTCGACTTATGATGACCCGTGTGCTTCGATCGGTCTTGAATGGGCCCCAACTTTCGATTATCCCGGCCCAAGCCCTTCTTATTCTCCACCGATTTCAATTCCCCATAACCCGAGTATGGATCCGTATGCTCCGACTCATGATCCTTATGATCCGGGTTTTGACGATCCATATGCTCAACTCGCCCCGCCCTCTTCTTACCCGAGCTTTGACTCGTATGCTCCCCAAATTCATGATTCATATTCTTGGAGCTACGACTTTTACGACCTACCCACCTCGAGTTCGTATACTCCGAACGATGACCCGTACACCTCACTTTTTCAAGATTGGTACCCAAGGAAATAAGGTACTTAAATACAAGATATATACAAAGAGAAATCAACGGCTCCGATCACTCGTTGCTACTAGCAACTTACAATGTTTTCGATCGAGCACATGGAGCAATTGACGACTCCAAAATACAAAACAAAATCCTATAGAGAGTGGTTCGACGACGAGGCTAGTTGAGGCACTAGTTCTATATGAGCTCAAGGATAGCACGAAGCTAAAGCCGAACAAAGTTCCCAACGAGTCAAATTACCTAAGTACACTAAATCCGATCGAAAATCTAAACTCCCTAACCAAATCATCAAAACCGCGTCACTTCGCCAAGGATCCAAGCAAAAATAACACACACGCTACTCAAATTAACACAAGCAAGCATGCAATCAACTTAAAATCCTAAGACGAACCCTAACCACCACCCCACACTTAAAAACCTAGCAATGTCCTCATTGCATATTAAGCTAGATAAAGCGGTAAAAAGTGTAAGGGAAAAGGAAACGCCCCTATCTCCGAGCTTGTGGTGACGTGGTCGTGCATAAGTCCTCTCCGGGAGTTCGAGACAAGAAACCTACAAGAAATGAACAAACGGGGGGGTTGCAAAAACAAAATACGAATAAAAAGTTTTTTTTTTGAATTTTCTATTTTTTTGGATTTTCTCTTTTCTTTTTTTTCTTTTTTTTTTACAAATTGGGTTGCCTCCCAATAAGCGCTACTTTAACGTCTATAGCTCGACGGTTTATACAAATGACC
>BMAC01000013.1:455165-467211 GCA_014905375.1 Phtheirospermum japonicum
CTTGCACCAGTAAATAGAATGCTAGGCCTGATCTGTCCGCTTGAGAGGCATTCTTGACAGGACGGTTCGGAGAACGATGAAGCAAGAGATGGTTTGGTCAGACCTGATCTCCAGCTTACCTGAGGGGGAACAAGTGGGACCACTTGTTCAGAATATGTTTCCCCTAAACGGCCCATGATTCGCGGCACGTGTCCCTGGGATCCCGGCGGGGTCCCCACTAGGGCAAGCTATAAGTATCCCAGCCTTGAGGCAGGGAAAGGTATGTTTCTCTTGAGCACTCTCAATTATTTTCCTGGAATACACCTCAAACGCTTACTGACTTAAGCATCGGAGAGGTTTCCCACCGGAAAACCACCGGTGGTCCTTTCTAATCCTTGTTTGTGGTGGCTGTCTCCTCTGGTCCCCTTGCCGACGTTTCAGTCGACCTAGGCATCCCCCATGGCGCGGCGGAGCTGGGGGTTCCACCAAGCTCACCTACCAACTTCCGTCGCAAACCGTCTGAAGCCATAAAACAAATGAAGGATCTCACGTCTTAGCTTATCCGATTCCCACAGACGACGCCAATTGTTTCAGCCTAAAAAATAGTCCAAGCTTCACACAGCACCAGGAACAATTAATATCACCCCGACCTGCACCACAAATAAGGATTAGAAAGGACCACCGGTGGTTTTCCGGTGGAAACCTCTCCGATGCTTAAGTCAGTAAGCGTTTGAGGTGTATTCCAGGAAAATAATTGAGAGTGCTCAAGAGAACATACCTTTCCCTGCCTCAAGGCTGGGATACTTATAGCTTGCCCTAGTGGGGACCCCCGCCGGGATCCCAGGGACACGTGCCGCGAATCATGGGCCGTTTAGGGGAAACATATTCTGAACAAGTGGTCCCACTTGTTCCCCCTCAGGTAAGCTGGAGATCAGGTCTGACCAAACCATCTCTTGCTTCATCGTTCTCCGAACCGTCCTGTCAAGAATGCCTCTCAAGCGGACAGATCAGGCCTAGAATTCTATTTACTGGTGCAAGCTCCTGTCCAGGTCTATCAGAGATATATGGCTTCTTCCTAGTGGGGACCTCTTTCCGGGATTTCAGGAARACATGGCGTGAATCAAGGATCGTTATACAACAAACTCTGACAAGTGGTCCCACTTGTCTCTTTTGCTGGRAATCTAGAAAACGGTCCCCCTATTCCAGGCCTTCCCCATTTCTTTTCTCCCTCCAACTCAGTTCTTACCACCTCCGCTCTTTCTTTCCTTTCCTCCTGTAGTTTAACAGGTCAGCCCTTGCCGACGGCGAGGAAGAACTTCACCTCTTTCAAAGAGACAGAGCTATTCTACCCCTTTTCCTCATTCGGCTGGTTGTGTTAGGGCAGAGCTACCCCGAACCAGGTCTTGCACGTATCCTGGCCTATCAACTTCAAGAAAAACATACTTGAGATGACTCAGGAGGGACTTGAGTTCGGATTTAGGTTCAATGTATGGTTTCTCACCTCCTAGCTCACAAATGTCAATTATCCCCTCCAAATTGGCTCAATCTAATCATCGTCCTCGGCAAGCCATGAGGTTCCGTCTTTAGTGAGGAACTCACGGATTATGGATTCTTCTTCGAGATTATCTAGCACTATCGGAGCAATAAGATAGATGAATGAGCATTCGGCGTTCATGGACGATGATGGTGTTTCTTGGAAGTCGTGAATGGGGAAGGCTATTATCTCGTCCAAAATGGAAAGTCATGCTGCCATTTTTCATATTAATCAATGTGTTGGTAATAGCCATGAAGGGTCGACCCAAAAGAATAGTATGCTCTCGGCTATCATCTCGTACCTCCCCGGTGTCCAATATAACAAAGTCAACGGGGACGATGAGGCTTCCAACTTTCATGAGGGCATCTTTGAAAATCCCTTTAGGATATCGGATGGATCGATCTGCCAATTGGAGTCGCGTCTTTGTCGTCTTGAGCTCACCTAGATCAAACTGCTCAAAAATAGAAAAAGGCATTAAATTTATTTCCACCCCAAGGTCGAGCATACTCCGAGTTTCTTTCCCATTTCACAAAGTAGTTTTTATGTGAAAACTCCTGGGGTCACTCTCCATAGGGGGAAGGGGATTGCGAAAAATAACACTCGCCGCATTTGAAAAGCAAATTTCCTTGATTTTAGTAAAACATATCTTTTTTGAAGCTATATCTTTGAGAAACTTAACGTATGCAGGAATGTTTCTTATCACATCAAATAGTGGAAGATCCACATTAACTTTGGAAAGCATGTTATACAAGTCAAGAAACTGCTTATCTTGCTTTTCCGGTTGAAGGTGGCTCGAATATGGAATGGGAGGCTGATATAGGTTGGATGCTTTGTGAAGAACCCTTGTAGGTTCAACCTACTTCTCAACATTTGCCAAGGGTTGGGTGATGTTCATTTCCACACTATCGTTTTGGATGAGTGACTGTGTAAATTTTCTTCGGGCGAAGAGACATTCTTGTTCACGACTCAGCCGCTTCTAAGCACGGTGATAGCTTGTGATTATGATGGTTGGCTTGGTAATTTCCCCATCTCAGTCTGCCCTATTTGTGCAGCAAGTTTTCAAATGGTCATCTTGAGCCTGTATACCTTTTTCTCCGAGCGTTTCATGAATTGCGTGAGTGTACGCAATATTTAGTCTAGCATTGGCGAAATGGGGGCTTGAGTCGGTGGGGTCGATTGGAAAGAGGTTTGGCCTTGCGGTGCCGGTTGGAAGGGTGGTCGAGGTTGGAAAGAACCTTAACCCCTTTGTTGTTGATATGTTTGTTGGGGGCAACATTGCTTTGATGCCAAGAATTGGACGCGTAGTTCCCCCCATTTAAATTGTTCGACCATGAAATGTTCAGGTGATTCCTCCAACCCGAATTGTAGGTTTGCGAGTACGGGTCATTGTTGCATGGGTAGCGATTTTGATACCCTTGCCCAGCTTGATTCGTTTGGTACCCTTGAATGGCTTGGACTTGCCCTTCAATCTTACTGGTCGGCTCAAATGTGGCTTGGAAAAGATTATCCCCATACCCATATAACCCACAAATCCCATACGTCTCGATTGGCATTGGTGATTGGGTTGCACTTTGAGAGAGAAGCGTGTTTTGAGTTTACAAGGAGGCCACTTGCCTCGTCAACTCGGCAATCCTCTTCATGTCATCGTGAGAAGCATGAGATATGTCCACTTCGTGAACGACTACCTTCTTCGAGCAAGCACTCTTTTGTTGAGAATTGTAGGTTATCGACTCGAAGATGTTGTACACTTCTTGGGCTATTCACGACTCGATATCTCCCCCGACGGCATTGTAACCCATGTACTGGAGTGTTAGAATAAGCCCGTCACACAAAAATTGGTTGACAGGCTCGGGTGGGTAGTGATGATGTGGGCATTGCGTGCGAAATCCTTTAAAGTGGTCCCAAGCCTCATGGAATGGTTCTCTATCCATTTGATTGAAAGAGGCTATGTTTACCTAGATTTGAGCCGGTGTTTGGTTCGAATAGTATTTACCCATAAACCGATCATACATCATATCCTAATTTATAAGAGAATTGGGTTCCAATGACATAAACCATGTCTTCGCGTGATCCTTCAAGGTGTATGGAAAACACTGCATTTTAAGTTGATCTTCATTAAGACCTTGAAGGGGAAATTTTTGGATGACGGTGTAAAATCCCCGAATGTAATTAAGCGGGTCTTCATTCGGGAGTCTGTAATGGAAATTGATTGAAGTGGATTGCCTTGAGTTCATAGTCTAGGGCCGCGGGCCCCAAGCAGATGCATGATGTGGACGGGCCGAGTAAATTCTCGCATAAGAGTCGGCCGAGGCTCTTATTGTTGGTAATGCCCATTGGGCTGCATATACGGGCCTCGGGCTTGTAGGTAGTACGGTTGTTGCAGTTGTTCGGTTGTTGATTGTACGATTGTTGCGGCTCATGATGAAGATGTGGAACGTGTTGGTGAGGTGGTTGATTTTCTTGTGGACCTTGATTGTATGGGACTTGATTGTACGGTGGAGCATCGTGAGGGACTTGGTTTTGATTGGCGTAAGGCATCCGCCGGGGGTTTTGATTCATGTTTGGATTATTGTACGGATTTGGTGCGCCAATTTGTTCGTTTTGATCTTCCGGTGAGTTTGGGTTTGCATCGGGGGGATCTATTGGTAACTCGTCTATCGGATCTTCTCGAGGACTATCGTCCTCAACTCCACCTGGTGCGGCTCTTGTTCGATTGACCCTGTTGATGTTGCCAATGAATTGGATAAGATACCAAGTAATCTTCGTCCTTGCATACACTCAACAAAAAATCAAACGTATCGAGTGGAAATAAACTGAAACTAAACTAAACTACTAATCACACACGAATGAATATTAAAAAACATTTGGCATTCTCCGGCAATGGCGCCAAAATTTGAATCAAATTTTTTTGCACATACTTTTTGTTTAGAAAAATTCATCCGCAAGTGAACAAAGTGATAAGTTTGACTCGAGTCGAACCTCTCGAGGAATGACAATCGAAATCGAAATGTTCGTTTGATTACAATTTATCTAAACACAAGATCAAGAAAGTTGGTGGTTTGTTTTGTTTTAAGAACTAGAAATAATAGATCAACATGACTTTCAATTTAAACAAAGAAAATGATCAACAAATCTAATTTATCAAGCGAGTTCTACGACATAAGAGTTAAACACGGTGAAAGACGATAAACAACATGTAATCGACCAAAGGTGTTTGATAAAAACACAAGAACCAAAATAACTTAAGAAAATCACTAACACCTAAACAACGAAGAATTAAAAACCAAGATTAACCAAACAAGAAATCACCAAGGGAATTCACCAACATATGCAAATAAAAATCAACCCAATACAAACGATTGAATGAGATCCAACATAAATGAAAGCACTATATTAAGAACCAACAACAATTCACAAGATAATTTCAAGAATTAAGCTATAGAAATTACCCAATCGTATTACGAATACAAATTGCAGAAAAAATAATCAAAGAGCTCAAAACGAGCTGAGTTCCCGATCTCCAAACACCGGATCATTCGAAATCAATAAACGGAAGTGAATTATTCAAAGAAGAATCATGCAAGAGTGAAAGAAGGATTCAAAAATTCAAAACATTGAAAACTAGGTTTAGAAATGGTAAGTGGTCTGTTATGGTCAGGTATGCTCGCAGTTGAAGAGTTACGACGCTTAAATAGTGTCAGTCAAGGAGGGCGTCGTGGTGATTTTGCTTGAAATTGATGACCGTCGATCGACCGTTGATTTGCGTCTCATGCGAACAAAAATATTGGTTCACCAAGAGTAGAAAGTGCTGACCTGAAATATGTATTCAGCGACTGATCAACCTGTAAAATAGAACCCAAGTTAGGCGGTGGACAGCTCCGGCGTAGTCCCTCTGGTGCTTAAGTCAGAAAGTGTTCGAGAGATGTGGAAGAGTTTAAAACGAGGATAAAATCAACTTAGAGAAAAGAATGAGGCCTGAGTCCTCTTTATATAGATAAGAGAAGTTTTCCCGATCTAGGGTTCACATCTCCTAATAGAACTATAATTCCATAAATAGCGACCGACTTAGAATTAGGATTCCTCCTGTATGCTAAGTTTACATAGATATTATAACTCTCGCTAAATTACTGTAATAGTCATAGGCCAATAACCATGTCCATAAACTTAGTACGCCGGGACCCCATACCATAATCTTAAAATTATAATTAATACAAAATTAATAAACTCGGAGATAAATATAAGAATATAAAATGAATCTTAAAAGAATAATAAAATTTATATGAAAATATATATGAAAAAATCTATTATAAATGAATTCTTAACTCTCTATATTTATCATATATTTTTTAATATTTGTATTATATTTTATATTTATAAATGATTTATATTAATTATTATTGATTATAATCTTATTAATTATATTAACGGATAGAGAAAAGAAAAACATAAAAATAAAAGGGAGAGCAAAACACATTTTTCTCTTTAGTTTATTTTGTATAATTATAGAAAGCTGATAAGAAAATATAGAATTATACCACTTTAGAAAAAAAAATCGATCAAAGCTTTTTTGGACCTTTTTTTGATGAATTGGTTAATTTAGCAGATATGATTTGATGATGGCCAATTTAACGTACCTTTTATGGAATGTGACCAACATAATGTACCAAAAATGAAAATCTTCCCAGTTTTTTTTTTCAATTTAATATTTTAAATTAAAGAAAAATGATAAGTATTGAATCATGCCACATCAGTAAAAAGCCCGATCCTGATAATTTTGTACCTTTTTTTTTTTTTTATCTTTTTTGATGAATTGGCCAACTTAATAGACGTTGTTTGATGATGGCCAACATCACGTACTTTTTCTGAAATGTGACCAACATAGTGTACCAAAACTGAAATTTTCCTTGAATTCGTAGGTCTATGGATGTTTTAGATAAGTATCAGTCAGTGTTAAAACACTAGAACTAACATCAAACAGTTTATATAAGAATAAGCAGCGGAATAATCAAAATAATTAGAACACAGCAAATTAAATTTTGCTCGTAAGCAAACGTGCTTACGAACTGGTTATACAAACACAAAAACTCTATTATTTAAACTTGTTCAAGATCAAATACAAAGATACAAAGTAATATATGAAAAACACTAGTATCAACACTTGATACTAAAACACTTGTGGCGATGCTTGTGATAATTTTCTCCGTTGGTTACGCAGCTTTGAAGATGTGTTTGTTTTAAATCACTGCCTCAAGTCTTCTACGTGCTCGTGTTCTTCTTGCTCGTGCTTCTCCTTGCTGCGTCTTGCTTCTCGATGTCATCCAAGTCGTGTGTGTCTTGCGTCTCCCTCTTGTTTTAAACAAACAAGACTCCTATACTTGGTATACAAGTAAACAAGTCCTAAACATAATCTAGGAAACTAAAAAAAACCCTGACACAATTTAGGAAACAAATCTAGAGTGCTAATTTATTTTGAGCCAAGAAAGGCAAATAACTAAAAAATGAAAAGTTACCAAGAATAAAATTCTCAACACGCTCCATTCATTCGATTTGTGATTCGTCTTCGATTGAGATCGTCCTTCCTTTCTCTGGATTAGTTGGAGATTTACTACTTTCTAGATCTTAATAAGTACTCTAAACTCTTTAATTTCTTTCTAGATTAGTTATTTGTTAATTATTAATTTTAGATAATTTGTTCTTTCTTTCCGGATTTTGAACTTTGGATTTAGTAGATATTATAGATCGTAAGCTTTTCCCTTCCAATTTCATTTCGTTCATATATGCTTGATAATCATAGTGGTAATTTGTTCATGTTCTTTGATTGTTCTTCTATTTCTAAAACCCTAGTTCATAGTTCTTAGTATAGGTAGATTTAAAATCCTATTTTTTAATTAGTATAGATTAATTAGTTTAATTACTTAGTTTTCAATAATTATTCTTACTTTTCAATTCATAGTTTATTAAATCAAAAACCTCCAAACTATTTGTTCTTGTGTGATATTGTGATTAAATGAACATCCGAAATTCCAATTGACAGTTCCTCGAGATTCGACTCGATTTAAACTTACCAACCTACTAGCGAACTCGTACTCTTGCGATCAAACTTTAAAGCTTTGACAAACTTATATTTAAAAATAGGTATGGAAAGTTCGAATCAAGTTGTTGATGCAACAATCGATCTTCTCCACCGGTAGGCCCATGCCCCTCAATAACTTCTTTCTCTTGTAGAAGTCATCTTGTATATGATTATCTTTGGGAACAATCTCTTTGATTAAATCCAGTACTTGATCATAACACTTTTGGGACATGCGATTTCTGCCTCCAGGTTCATAAGATGGGAAACTAGAGACAACTAATGCTTCTCACATCCGGGACACAAAGGTTGATTTTCAGCATGCAACATATCGTAGAACTTCTGGGTCTCAGGATTAGGCAGTTCTTCAACATTAGGGCTTAATACAAAGTTCAGACCGGCTGCATCGTGAACCATATTGATGTAAGCATTTGAGGATTTCTCAGGAGCGGCGTAAGATGATCCAACAACGTGAATCTCAGGGTCGACACGATGCATGCAATCAAGATTTGTTCCATATTAGCCCAATAGGGGCAAAAACCATATTAACCATAAAACACAGCTCTCCATACCGAGCTACCACTTAGTATTGAGCTGCCATAATACTATTTATTTCATAATAGCTCTCCACTCTTATACGAGAGGTCACCACCCCAAAAACAACTCGCCCACCTCACATAAAGATTTCACCTTCTAGAGGAGGTCACTTCCTAAATCCATACAATACCTGCATGTTTGTCAACTTGGATATTTGATGTCGTATCAGCTAGTTCACCACATTCTACTTGGTTGAGGTAGGAAACCAAGTGGAATGTAATCATGAGTAACCCCATAGTCAAATTGACGTACCTCTTGGTAAAAGCACGAAACCATCAGCCATCACCTTGATTTGTACATATTTGTGTGTGGTTTTTATGTGTTTTTGTGTCTTGTTGTGTGAACTTTAGTTGGGTTTAAGTCGTATTTTGTCCTGTATTTCTTTATTTTGCATTTTCATAACTTTTTTCGTCTTTTTAATACTTTTCGTATTTCTCTTTTACTTATTATAGATTTTTATGTTATTTTGACTTTGTTTATTTTAGGGTAGTCAATCAAGCCTAAGAACGTTCTCGAGGATCACAACTGGCTCGATTTGATGAAAACACAACTCAGACCCACGTAGCACAACCACTGATCGATGCGCCATCGACGCCCAGTCGAAGCGCCCATCGACGCCCAGCCACCGTCGATCGACGCAGCCCGTCGACGCGCTATCGACGGGGCTATTTTCCAGCATCAGTGGTCAGGCTGTTTTTGGCCACTTATGGCAAAACGACTATTTTCCCCCCACTTTCACCAATATATATATATATATATATATATATATATATATATATATATATATATATATATATATATATATATATATATATATATATATATATATTTCCTTTCTCATAATAATAAGCTCTTGAACCCACCTAGGGTTTAATGCCCAAAACAATGTCTCCATTTTCTCTTCATTTCTTCTCAAGTTTCTTCATTTCAATTTTCAGCTTTTAGATTTAATAGAATATTGAGCTTTTCTTGGATGTTGGACGTAGATTAGTCTTAATTCGCGGATTTCTTGTTTGAACGATGGAATTCTCCATTTTTTATTAGTAAGCATTCAATTTCTTTTCTTCAATTATTCTAGTTTCTTGATGGCATTGATTATGAACTTTCTTGTTGGGTTATGATGTTTTTGATTTGTAGTTATGTTTATTCCGATTTTTCATGATTTTACATTATATAATTGTTACAAGTTTATATGAATATAATTATTGATCTTCAAGCTCATTTTCCATTGTTGTCCTCTTTTAAACTTTTTATGTTTAATCGTGTTCTTGTTCGTTTTGGGTTTGTGTTATTGAATTTGTTGATGATTGTTGGTTAAAATTTATTGTTCTAGTGCCTATAATCATTTAGAACCATCAACTGGGATTGTTGGGTGTTTAGTCTACAAGTTGGGGTTGACAACCCCAGTTCATAGATTAAGTGTTCGATAAAATGCCAATTGACCGTGGAGAAGATTCTAGAGCCCTAGACCCTCGCTTTCTTAATCTTTTCAAAGTTTTTAATTTCATTACTCGTCATTTAAATCACCGTCTTAGTTATTGCAACTTTTAAACCAAAACTTGATCGAGTGTTTAGCGTAACTTTTTCATTATTTTCTCGTTCGTGAAATCAAATACAAAAACTAATTGCGATTAGTATTTCTTGAGAGATTCGACTCGAGTCAAACTTACCACTTACAACTTCTCCGTTCTCTTGCGAACAAACTTTTATTTTAATAAAAAAAGTAAGTGTAAAAAGTTTTATTCAAAATTTGGCGCCATTGTCGGGAAGGCTAAAGGTTATGATTTTTGTGTTTGCTCTTCGTGATCTTTGTTTGTGTTTTTATTAGTTTTGTTTGTATTTAGTGTTTGATTGTGAATTTCCTTTTCTTTGTTGTTGTTATTTTCTTCCGGTACGTTTAATCTAGTTTGTTGTGTGTTGTGTATGCAAGGTACCTCAACGACCAAGGCTCGAGATTCAACAAACCATTTCAAAAAGAAAAAGAAAAAAGAGAGAGAATGTCGGACTATCGATCGTATCAATCGTATGGCAATCCATATGCTTGTAATGCTCCTCAACCGGCCATTCCATCGAGACCTGTAATGTGGGAGTACGATCTTGACAAATTCTACTTAGAGCAACTATTAGTTTTTATGGGCTCCCGAGTGAGGATTCGCTTATGTTCATTCGAGAGTACAATGCCATCACTTGAACCTTCCCTCTTCAAGGACTTACGAAGGATCAAGTTAAGATGCGACTCTTCATCTTCATGTTAAAGGATCGGGCAAGAACATGGTTGAGAAATTTAGAGCCCTACTTCTTGAGAACGTGGGAGAAAGTTTACGATCGGTTCATGGGGACGTTCTACTCACCTGAATGGGCCCCATCTTCAAATTCATACAATTCGTACCACGATGATCCATATGCTCCACCCGATCACTACGATCCTGATTTTGGCCCTCACGCCCCACACATAATTCCTATCGTCCGATCTTTAACGAGTCTCATGCCCCGCTTGAAGATTCTTATAATTCGGTATTTGAAACTTCATACTCCCTCCGCCTCACCTTTTTATTACATGGGATATGACTCGTATGCTCCACCCAACTCTAATTCTTTCAATCTGAGCTTCGACTCTTATGACCCTCACGACTCAATTCCCTACTACCTAAGCTATGAAGAATATACCCCACCTCCACCTCCCGACCACAATCAACAAATTTAATATCATCCCAATGCCCCACTTGATAATGATCCTTGCTCAGTTATCTGTGATGATGTGAAACGACTTACTTTTGATAAGTTGCTAAATTTTGATGTGGTGGAGCTCACCTTGGATGTTGGTAATTCGATCTCTAACGCTCGCTTAGAAGAGGTGTGTAAGGAGATTGAGATTGGGGATTTGGTTGAATGCATCACCCCCTTGTGCTATTTGATGAAGTTTTGGACAAGAGTGTTGGGGTGTTGCCGTTGGAGTTTTCAGTGGGTGTTGAAAATTTGAGTTTCCTGGATCTTTGTGAGGATTATGAAGTGGTGCCAGATTTAGGAGATGTAGAGATGGAATAGCCTCTCCTTGTGCCACTCGAAGCTTTGTTTGAACTTGAGATGGTGGTGGTGGAAGACATAGTCGAGAAGGAGCCCGATCGCCCTCCCCTAAGCCCGGATATTGCATTTCATATTTTTGAAAGTGTTGAGGTGGTGATCAAGGAAATTAAGGATCTTGGGTTGGTTTAGGGTTGTTCCATTTATTCGACAGATTTTTTAGTTCTTCCGATGACCGAGCATCACTCCACGCGATTGACTTTCGATCTCTTCTTGGTGATCAATTACTCGCGCTTTCAACCTCCAAAGCGAGTTGAAGTTTTCATTTCTCTTATCCTAGAACTTGCTTGTCGTACTCATCTTGGTGATTTTCTTCACCCCCTCTTGCTCTTGGAGAACACTAAGGCTTGGTACGATCGTCACCTATTCTTGGATCCCGAATAGCATTGCTCGTATAAGACGTCAAGCTTTTGACACTAATTAAGCGCTTCTTAGGAGGCAACCCAAGTTCTCACTTTTCTTTTCGCTTATTATTGATAATATGGAAGGATTGGTCGAAGTTTGAGGCCCGTTTATGCATACCCAAGGCATACTTTGAAGGATAGAGCTTTTCTCGAGGAACGACGTTCAGGAGTGAACATGAGGCCATGGAAAATTCCCATCAATCGATGCCATGGTCGACGAGCTCTCTGTCTAGCCCGTCGATCAACACCGAGCATCAATGTCGTGTCACGTTGATCAATGCCAAGCATCGACACCGTGTCGACGTAAGACAGTCCGTCGGTCGACACCAAGTGTCGACTTCGTGTCGACAGACACCCCCCCCCCCCCCCCCCCACCCCACA